>ATSW01057417.1:0-11862 GCA_000444245.1 Botryllus schlosseri | reverse complement strand
TTCCAAAATATGGTAAGCCTAGGCTATGTTATCACCAGTCCCCACGCTATAAATTTTGTAATTAAATTGGAAAAAGTCCATTCAATGATGATATCGAATAACAATAATCTATATGTTTCGTCATATAGCCTGATACAAGCCTTACACTTCTTTATTGGTTTATTAGCAATTTTATCAGTTCAATACAACACAAAAAATGCGATACAATGAAAAATTATTGTTGGTTTATTCGTGTTGAAGGTTACAAATAAAAATGCATACGTCGATCGAAATTTATTTGGTACCCCTAAAAACAGAAAACATCTTTTACAGACCCAATAACTCGCGTAGTTCAAAGTTATTTGCATGTGTGGAGCAATTCCGCAAGCGTGCAGTAGTAAACGAAGTCACGGAGTGTAATCACGGTGTTATCATAGAAAAAATTTCAAGTATTTTCGGCCCCAGTGTGTCATCGCTACCACATCTCCCCTGTTTTTAATTCGAGGCAGTAATTTACTGAGCACAGCCG
This sequence comes from Botryllus schlosseri, assembly GCA_000444245.1. NCBI lineage: Eukaryota > Metazoa > Chordata > Ascidiacea > Stolidobranchia > Styelidae > Botryllus > Botryllus schlosseri. Next base: position 11,354 of record ATSW01057417.1, on the reverse strand, counting down.
CACGTCGGCTTCAACATTCAACATATTCACTTGATTCAGGATTGGCCAAAATCGAGTACCTGCGTAATTCGATTCCCAGTCGAGTCGAGAATTGGAATTCTACCTATACTATGACGCCGTAATGGTAACAATGATCGACCTGCGGAGTTCAAACAATGTATCTTTTAGCGTCCGCAAGGAAAACAAGGCCAGCAGTAGCCACATGATGTCAAAAATCATTTTGCAGTTTTGATAATATTGTTCATAGTGCTTTGTAACAAAGCTGAGGTTCGACCACTACTTCCCAGAATTGTCGTTTTTGCGAACAGGCAACGGGCATGAGACATGTAGAGTATTTTACATTCTACATAGCACACTGAATGAGAAATACCGAACAATAGCATATAATAGGCGAACGAGGAAAATGAAGAGGTGTGAGGTACATAGGCGAAGTCAGTAATTAGAAAATGTTACCCAGCAATTTCGAATGGAGCATATATGCTATTCATTACGTAGTAATAAGATTGCATACAAAACAAACGGTGTTTCAAACCACGATATAGTTTTAAACAAATGCCTTTTTGAAAAGGCAGTGGCTATTCGTCCGGAACCGGATGAATAGCCCGCAGCCATAGTCCAGGCTATTCGTCCGGAACCGTGTGACGTAACTATCCGAAATAAATGTTTCGTGTGACGTAACTGTTAAAAACCAACATACTGCATACTGGCATTATCGAGTATTGACGGACATTGGCTGTTTATGTGTTTGGGTTATCGGTACACAATAGCGCCATGCCCTTAAATGTATCGAATACATTGTTTGTGTGGCAGCACACAGTGAATCTCGAAGACACAGTACACGATGCGTGAGCAATGAGCATAAGCAGTGAGCACGCGGTACATTGTGCACTGTGCAGTGCAATGATTTCCAGTCCAGCATTGTCCACTGCTATGCGATGGTACCATCCGAAGAAAAATTTAAGCAAAGTACCGCATCTCTGCTATGCTACCTCTGCTTTGCAGACTTACCAATAAATAATCGCCGTCTTCTCCCAAAAGCAATTTTTGTGGTGCATTGAGCTGCTAATAAACCGAACTGAATTGATATTAGACCTGGTATTTGGACACTGGTTCAACTCGCCCTGTTTTCATCTCTATCTTTCCAGCACGTCTGCTAGAAGATGAAGATATATATCGTAACCCGGGATATATGGCGTTGTGGATGGCTGTATTCTGTACCTCGCATGTACGACGACTAATTGCTTTTCATTGACTGATGAAGGCATCTCGATGGTATTACAGACACGTTGCAATACAATTACACATTAGGATCAACAAAAAGTATACAAAAACTACAGCAAGCAAGGACAAAAGTCTACAGTCGCGCTGTAGCGAAAGAATCGTGAGATCATCATAGAAACGAAATGATCAGTGTTCAGTTCATGCAGGAGTAATTTGATGGTATTGTGATAGAGAGCAACTGCGATAACTGCCAGAGTCTTCTTGCTACTCCTAGTCTACCTACGCGGATCCTCCAATCGCCAATCCAATCCAGGGTTGCCAGACATCTTTTGCGAAAAAGGGCCAAACAGCGCCGGAAAAAGGGCCAAAATGTGCCAAAAAGGGCCGAATTGTTCAATAACGTCAATAACGTTGCAACATTACCCATAGACACCTGGAATTCTAGTTTTATATTGTTGATACTGTTGTAGGACACCAAATCCACTACCTGCAACTACACTGGATCCTACTACAATAACTGCTTCATTATTTCAAGCCTTTTCCGACTGAATATGCTATAATATGAGAGTGATTAAATTTTATGAATTTTAATTAAACATTGAGAGAATATTTTCTTTACATTTGAAACTTATCCAACTTATATACCTAATTTTTAGGTTTTGCACCAAAATACTCTTCGGTTATGTTGAATTTTTTTCTTTGAAATTTCTATCAATCATTAAGTACTATAAGGGTGCTCTTCTTCAGACTTTTTCTGCTACATAGCTTCCAGCCATGTTCGATGCTTTTTCGTCCACCTGTTCACAAATCTGTATTTACAATTCCAAAACAGTCTACATTCTACAAAAACAAATCCAAATCTTCTACAGTGTTTCCACTCGAATCTTTGACATTGGCATAAACATTGTCAGCTCAATTTGCGAGATAGATTTATTTGAATACTTAGTTTGACGGTAGGGTATGTCTCAACTGCTTCCAAAAAGGGCCAAAAATTGAAAATAAAGGGCCAAGGGGCCAAATTATTATTTTGGGGCCAACTGCCGCTAAAAAGGGCCAAATTTCATGAATTTGGCCCCGAAAGGGCCAATCTGGCAACCCTGATCCAATCTGTCAATTTTATGAAGTATAGAATGCACGTTATATTTGATCACGGCGCTTGTAATTCATTTTCGTAGTGATTATCGTTGGGTCATACATTTTCAAATACACACACGTAAAATGCGATATACAGGACATAATATGATGTAATGAACAGAACAGAAATTAGGATACCGGAAGACCATAGTATCTCAATACGATTTCCACCTCAGCTTCGTGTAGGTTCGATCTTGATCTTGTCGCGTCTTCCATTTTCAGACAGCCCTTACTTTCTTGTTTTCATTCGATTCTTTGTTCCGGTATAGAGATTGTAGGATCGTACAATCTCTATAGTTCCGGTCCTTCAACTAGTCTCTCTCCGCACTTATCGACGACTTAGGACCGAGTAAAACTCTGGTAATCCTCTGGTAATTAAATTCAAGCCGCTAGCGTTGTAGGTGGCGGAAGTCACCATTATCCTAGAGTTACCTTGTTTGAATATTAGTAGAGATAGCTAGGTAACCAGCGACGGTATTATGTTCCGGTAATATACAGAGATAAACTAAACATGCAAACGTTAAACAGCCGAAGTCCGTCAACTCAGCAACGTCAGTATGCTGGCGGCGCATAATTACGTCACACATCAAATGCCGGCCGTGCTCAGTTACGTCACACAGTTCCGGACGAATAGCCTGGACTACGGCTGCGGGCTATTCATCCGGTTCCGGACGAATAGCCACTGCCTTTTCAAAAAGGCATTTGTTTAAAACTATATCGTGGTTTGAAACACCGTTTGTTTTGTATGCAATCTTATTACTACGTAATGAATAGCATATATGCTCCATTCGAAATTGCTGGGTAACATTTTCTAATTACTGACTTCGCCTATGTACCTCACACCTCTTCATTTTCCTCGTTCGCCTATTATATGCTATTGTTCGGTATTTCTCATTCAGTGTGCTATGTAGAATGTAAAATACTCTACATGTCTCATGCCCGTTGCCTGTTCGCAAAAACGACAATTCTGGGAAGTAGTGGTCGAACCTCAGCTTTGTTACAAAGCACTATGAACAATATTATCAAAACTGCAAAATGATTTTTGACATCATGTGGCTACTGCTGGCCTTGTTTTCCTTGCGGACGCTAAAAGATACATTGTTTGAACTCCGCAGGTCGATCATTGTTACCATTACGGCGTCATAGTATAGGTAGAATTCCAATTCTCGACTCGACTGGGAATCGAATTACGCAGGTACTCGATTTTGGCCAATCCTGAATCAAGTGAATATGTTGAATGTTGAAGCCGACGTGCGGCTGTGCTCAGTAAATTACTGCCTCGAATTAAAAACAGGGGAGATGTGGTAGCGATGACACACTGGGGCCGAAAATACTTGAAATTTTTTCTATGATAACACCGTGATTACACTCCGTGACTTCGTTTACTACTGCACGCTTGCGGAATTGCTCCACACATGCAAATAACTTTGAACTACGCGAGTTATTGGGTCTGTAAAAGATGTTTTCTGTTTTTAGGGGTACCAAATAAATTTCGATCGACGTATGCATTTTTATTTGTAACCTTCAACACGAATAAACCAACAATAATTTTTCATTGTATCGCATTTTTTGTGTTGTATTGAACTGATAAAATTGCTAATAAACCAATAAAGAAGTGTAAGGCTTGTATCAGGCTATATGACGAAACATATAGATTATTGTTATTCGATATCATCATTGAATGGACTTTTTCCAATTTAATTACAAAATTTATAGCGTGGGGACTGGTGATAACATAGCCTAGGCTTACCATATTTTGGAAATCTAAAAAGAGGACACTTTTTCAGAAATTTGCAACTTGCAAAACCGGAGTAGAATTCTCAAAAACCGGTGAATTTTTCCCACTTTGTGATCGGTTGACTAAAAAAAAGTCATCTTTCCCGCTCAGTGCTCAAAATACCGTTTTTCTGTCCACATTGTCAGGTGGATGACTAAAAAAAAAAAAAAGTCATCAGTCGCCGTTTTTCACTCCGAAATACCCGCCGGAGCTTCACTTCTGTGCTAATTTGCGGAATATCACTCGCAATTTGCTCTAAATTTGACCTAAATTTTCAAAAAAGAGGACAAAATCTCAAAAAAGAGGACAAAAGGGCGTCCTCCGAGGACACTTTCAAAAAAGTCAAAAAAGAGGACAAATCTTCTTAAAAGAGGACGTATGGTAAGCCTAACATAGCCAAATCAAAGCAAAATAGGTGGATTAACTATTCATGCTACAACAGAAACACGTCTACACTTACACACAGAGAGACTGTATTTCGTAATGACTTGTGGTATTTTATCGCTATAACGAGCTATTTGGAAGTCAAAATGTCTATTTACGGGCAATATATATATGTACCCTCCAATGACTAAGTTCGAACCTAAATCGAAACGTCCTTTTCTGTCAACGTGTGAGTTAATTTTTATTCTAATTTTCTAAGGTGGCGACTCAACATTCTTCTTTAACTTGCTGTAGGTTAGATCATAGTGCACAGCAAGAAGAGTTAGAACATCTATGAGTTTTTGAGCGTATGTCTCAAAGGTTCCCGCGCGGGTCGTGTTCCTTTGGGCCCACCCGGCGGGGACCGATGATACGTCCGATCAACAAATTTTAAACGTTCATAAATATTTTTGTGAAGGCGGATAGTCATGGATATATCCGTGGTAGGCAGAGCTTGGATCAAAGCGTTGAGCCAGCAAAAGAACTGAAGTTATCGGCGAACATTTGGGGGACAGAGATCATTTTGTAATTTTTGATCCATCGGTACCACATCTCCCCTACCTAGCACATCATTCGATTTGATTTGATTATGATTATGAAATGATAGCGGACGGGTTATTTACGACAGGAATAATTTCGATCACAATCATCACAATTCCAGCAAGCAGATGTGGTCAACGTAGTCCTTGTTGGCACTCAAGCAGAAGTAGAAGTAGCGCTGTAGATTTTTACTCAATTACAGAGCAGAATAAGCAGCGATTCTAAATAAACATGCCAAAACTGCTCAAGTAGAGGTAGTAAATAAAGATCTGAAAACTATTCAAGTATATGTAATTTTTCCGAAACGTCGCATACGTCCAGTAGGCTAGTTGATCAAAGGTGGCTTTATAAAAAGTTGCAGCATGGTGTCTCATCGCGACTAACAGAGAATGACTATAAAACGCGCCTACAAATTGGTGCAGTTTACGTAAATAAATTCAGTAACCGTCTTACAGGGCTACCTCGCACAATCGCTATGACTTCACGCATAATCGTGGAGGAAACATCCTGAAACTATATACTTTCTATTTTTCAAAATCCAAAGTGTAAAAAATAGTAGGTCTGCCCAAAAATATGTACAGTAGAAGGGTAAGCAGGGTTGTAATCAAGTCGCAAGGTTCCGAGGCACAGCAATTCCATTTTAAATTTATCGTTTTGACTCGAGTCAAGTCGAGTCTTTTTCAATTCGCCACCGAGTCAAGTCCGAGTCGAAGACAAGGTACAAAAGGTCGAGTCAGATTCGTAGGGTTCCGGTTTAAATCATTTTGCCTCGGATTAAAATCGATTTTAATCGAATAAATAATTTAAATCATGATTTTTTTGGTTATTATTTTACTCATAATAACAACAACACGAACAAAGGAAAATTAGATGAATGACGACCGTGTCAATCAAGGTGGTGAAGAATAACCCTTAAATTTTAATAATGTGGGACTGTGAATCATCATCCACATAGCTGAAAGCGTTTAACCTATGTGGTTATGATAGCTGAAAACGTTTAACCTGCGTGGCAATGATGGGTCGCTACTCGGTAGGATCATTATTGATCTGTTCTAGTAGCGAGTAAACATGTTGAGTCAAATCGGGACCATCCATAATAGTTTTGAAACGCTTAGGCATCATATAGATGAGGGAATATTTCGATAGAGGCTCCGGATTGCGCTTCGTTTTCGGTATCTCACCAGTGCCTCGGAAATAGCAGCAGCATGCCGCAGCAAAAACACCGCTCTTTGCTCTTTTCCCGTCTGTCTGTCAAATACCTGAACTATACTTGTGCCGGTGACGAAATGCTATCTCCGGTTTATATATAGAATGCACATTGCACATGATTGTCCGATAATAAACCACATTCAAGCATCTCGGCAGAAAATTTGAAAAAACCAAAATAGTCAATAAAATGGTGAAATTAAAATCAAAAATCAACCGAAAAAAAATGATTTAAATCACCCTGAATCAGCCTGATTTAAACCAGAACCCTACCGATTCGTAGTGTTGAGCCTCGTTTTCGAGTCCAAGTCATAATGTTTATTACGGTAGGGCAGGGGTGGTCAACCCATTTGCTATTCACGGCCGCATTTCGATTATCATGCAGCCTAAGGCCACTTTCCAGGGCATATAGTCGTAATGAACTAGCTGGACGCCAAATACCCATGTGAAACTCTCCGTGTTCATTGAATTCCGGACATATCTATTATACCCACCGAAATACCAAGTAATCATGATATTTGACTGGTTATGGTAATGCGAAACGCCGCAAAAATCTTTTCAGAGTCACGAATGATTGTCGTCATTAATATTATTAGTTTCACATATTACTATCAAACATTTATTCTTCTCGGTCCATTTGATCAGATTGACCGACAGAGTTAACGGAGAGGGTGATTTCGAAAAATTTAGGGCACAAAAGATGATGTAGGCTATCCTTGGGTTGGCCAATTGTTATTAGTCACTTTGATGCATACTGTTATTTCTTGACCTCCCATCAGGATTGCCGGTATAGTGGAATAATATTAGAATCGCCCAAACCTATCAGAAAATTTTCTATCGTCTTGAGCAAGCGATTCCGATTTGGTATTTCTATATGGGACGCATCATTTTCCTCTGATGTTCGCATCTGTACTGTGGAGCTCAGATTACGTACTACATCTGGTTGTTCCTCTGCATGGGCTCTTTTATAAATAGGCTACTATGGAAAAATTAACGATACATTGGAGGAGGGGCCTATGAGCCTAATTTTTGCAGCTATTTTACAGATTACGTAAGCTTCCTAAATACTCAGAATTTATGTAGTATGATGTTTCAAGCTGTTTGTAGGAATTTTAGATTGCAACTTTTTTGATTTTTCATGTAACTTTTTGCTACAACTTTTATCGCAAGTATTGCGCAAAATGTGAAGGATTTAAAAAAATGCTAAAAAATATTTTTGGTTTGATTCTATCCTATTTGATGGATTAGCTGCATCCCAATGTCATGTATGACGAGACAGTGGGCTTGCAAGCTAAAAGTTCCACAAGCCCAGCCAAGCACGAAAGCGCCCGAACTAAATTAGAAGTGGACGTACGACTTGGCTTTTGACCAGCCCGCACAAATGGAAACACGTTCGTGTCTTGAGTCTTTCAGGGTCAAGTTTTGTTGAGATAGCTTAGTTAGTTAAACTATGTGTTTTAAAGTGTATTCGTAATTCTGCAAGTAAGAACCAATAACCTTGATATCTATTGATGTTAACAGTCTGACCTGCGGCCCCCTGAGATATTTGTGCGACCCGCTAGTTTCACCCCAAGTAGCATTTCAAACGTTGAATTTTAGCGCAATTAAAATGTACCAGTCAGCTTTTAGGGGCGCAATAATAGTATAGTAAGGGAGCTGTTACTCTCTCCGTTTGCCTTTTCATTCCTCGTGCGCGAGTGAAGCGTGAACTATAAATTGGCAAGCTTATGCATATAAGTTCCATTGCGTTCACTGCCCCGAAAATGTCAATAACTTCTTTGCCTCGGTATCAAAAGTGCATAAGTAGGCCTACAACACACGCGCGTGTACGTCAGCGAATTACCACATGGTCGACGTAACAGATCATCGATCTATCAAGTATGCCAGACCTGCAGCGTGGAGCAGAATCTCGCCGGGTATCCGACAGTCGTCGAGCATGTTCATAGGGTTGTTCAAAAATTCCAGCCATTTACTGATTAAATTGTCAGGTTACCCTAAAAAATGCTGCACAGCAAATTTGGTTCAATTCATACAAGTATAAGCCGCCGCAGAGCCTATTTAAATTTTTAATTCTCGGATTATCCACTAATCAAGGATAATCCGAGAATTATCAACGAAAAACTCAAATAACTCCACTTCTACTAGTTGGAATTGAGTCAAATTTGTTTTACATCGTCTCTGAAGACAGCTCAACAATTTCATGGGGTTGACAAAAAAATTTGAAATTTTTTTTTTAATTTTCCTGTATAAATTAAAAATTTTAATTGGATCTGCGGAGCCCTATACTTGTTAGAATTGAACCAAATTTGGTGTGCAGCGTTTTTTAGGGTAACCTGACAATTCAATCACTAAATGGCTGGAATCCAGAAAAATAGTTATTTTTGAACAGCCCTAATGCACATGTACAATAATCATCAATCAGTCATTGATCCATCGCCAAGTACCGAACAGCAATAAAGTAACTTATGTAACCCACGGCGATAGCCCCGGCCAGTGCCATTTTCGCGAATCGCCATTTGAAGCTGAAACGGAACAATAACAGTCTTTTCAAAACTTCAAGTCACTCTGTGAAGTAACGGGAATAATTGACTCACGTGGAAGATTTCTTTTCGAGGTCGGAGTTGAATTTTCGGAAATGTTGAAAGGCGGGTGAGACCTTCCATTCAGTGACTGGTTGCGATTCACCGTTCACAATCTCCGAAACAGACCTCAGGGAGGATTCAATGGCCCCGTCGATGTAGCCTGTCCACACCCTGGCCGTTTCTGTACCGGCCCAATGAATCCTGCAATTCGAGTAGCTCCGTTCACAATCGCATAATAGTAGGGTTACCATACGTCCTCCTTAAGGATTTGTCCTCCATTTTCGTGTATTCGAAAATGCCCTCCAAGGACGCCTAAATGTCCTCCTTTACAGCTTTCACAGCTAGGATAATGGATATGTTTAACTAGAAATCGGCATAAATAACAATAAATGGGTAACACGAACGTTCGAGCGGGACATTCTGGAGTCTAATGAAAGTGATGACCTTTTTTTAGTCAACTCAACACAATTTCCAGCAAAAATATTAAAATCGGCTGTTTTCAGTCTTGTTCAACTATCTTTTCTGATGTTGTAAAAGTGTCCTCCTTCCTCGATTCCAAAATACAGTAACCCTACATAATAGGCGAGATCATACCATGTGATTTCTGCTAGAATCTGACAGGACTATTTATTTCAGCGACCGAATGAGATCAACACATTCGAGGGTCTTTTAGGCCGAGGTTCAGCCCGAGCAAGTGAGCTATATAAACATAGCCCGAGTATTGAGCACCATTTACGTATGCTGCCATCTTGCGAGATGTTGCCGAGAATCAGTCGTTTCATCGATTCTACCGCGGACTCCGCGCGGCCATTTGACTTAGAGTGGTAAGCTGACGACATTCTGAGGCGCACTCCCCATTTTCGAAAAAAATCCCGAGTGATGTGCCCAGCTAATTGAGGGCCCCCATCACTGCTAAGTTCAAAAGTGCCGAAGTAACCTAGTAGTGTATCTTGGAGTCCACGGGCTCCAGACGTTTGGCCACCGTGCTTTACATGGAATATTTCTGGTCAGTTGCTGGCGCGGTCAACAATGACTAAATATAGTGGTGACCTGCGGCGGTGCAATAATCAGCAGAAACAGCTTGGAAAGGGTAGGTCGCGATGAATGGCTTGGCCGGAGGCATGCTTGACTTGGTGCCATTTCACTGCAATTGTCACAACGTGCTCGTGACTTGTAGACCTATACGCCTCCGGTCATGGAAAGAGGATGTGTTGGTCAGAGGTGGTCAGTAACGAAATACTATCTACTTTCTAGTATTTAAGTAGTTTGCGCCTATTTGCACTACGTAGTCTGGTGGTTATGTTTTATGGGCTATTTTCACTTAAACGTCACTCATACACACATTTTACATTTTGTTAAGTAGAAAGTAGTTTTAGGACAAGTTCGCGTCACTTTCGTGAAAAAAATCGCCTTATGAACTGCTGGGCGACCAATCTTATATGACGGAAAATTGCGCTTTCTGTAGTGTCATCATGAAGGACCCATTGATCATTTTGCGTTGGTCGCGACTCGCGAAGATACCATACTGGATGTTGGATGCAATTGCCAAAATAGCCACATCCGATTAACTGCTAAAGATATGCAAATCTTCGACGAAATTTACTTTTTGAAACTTCTTAACTACAGTACTCTTCAGGCCTTCTATTTTACCTCGATTTAAAGTATATTTGATATGCCTTGATATCGATACCGCCATTTGTAATTGCGTGGAAAATTAAATCGTGACTTGTACTCCTACTTCTACTTGTGTACCGACGCTGTCTACTTTGAACAACTTGGTATTGCTGTTGGTAAATTCACCGCTAAGGTGTCGCACAAATTTTCATGGTCTACTGGACTGGAGGCGACTGGAAACTCGCCTGTCCTGTTCGGCATACTGTATGGAAAATGAGCGTCGGTAGACACAAAAAGCTCATAAACCCCATACCTTCCATACGGTTGCTTGAGCGCGTGATGATAATATAACAAAGTGCGTGGTCTCATCACATTCACGGGACACCCGCCATTGTACGGTTCGTTAGACCAATCTTTGTCGACGTAATCAATAATGTCTAAAGCCTCGTTTCCTAACGTGGCGGCCAAGGTTTCTAGGACGGCAACCCGTCTTTCTGCCATCTGTGAGAGAAGAAAGAGTTTTTTCACGGCTAAAAAGTCCGATATCGGCTTACGGTCTTGGAAGTCCAATAGATCGCGTGCTCGGCGCATATAAAACCCACGACAGCTGGGTTGTCTTGAGATGTCGTTCCGTCAAACGTAACAGTGATGGGCCCAGTCGCGCAAGGCAGTGTTGTGCACGTCACTTCACCCGACATGCCTTTGTTCTGAAGTAATCAAGTGTACAAATATAGGGATTCCAATAGTGAACACAGCCGACCCGCGAATTACATTTACGAATTACATTTACCGTACTACTCCAGTCAGTTTCAACAATTTACGGTAGTTCTCTCACTAAAATAGTTCTACTTCAACAG
>KE600419.1:1446-15710 GCA_000444245.1 Botryllus schlosseri | reverse complement strand
ATGCACTACCGTAGTAGTGAGGTCGCGATGAGGAGCCCCACATCGAGACGGCATATCCGCAACACCCCATAGCTAAAAGTTGAAGCCAACTTCTCCGCATCTCACGAATAAGCCTCTCCCACATCGTTTTCCACAAGTCAACGACACCAAAATACTAGTCAGGTAGAAGCATATTACAACTGGAGCACCCCACAGACATGGTTTCGTAACTATCAACACTTACGGAGAATCACGTTCATACTGGCCATGATTTCCCGGGAATTTACCGAAAAAGCGACTTGTATGAACAAAAGTTCACGGTAACTATAAATAGGTGTGAACACGGCCTGTTCACGTAAATTTTACCGTACTTTCTGCTCTATATGAACATCGTCTGTTTCGGCGCATGTTTCCGAAAGAGTTTCGTAAATCCGATATGAAAAGGGCCAATGACTCTCGAGCGGGTCATTCGGGACCCAGCAATTGAAGTGGCGACCCCTTTTTTAGTCAACACCGCTAAATTTAAGTAAAAAGTAGGAAAATGGGAGTCGGATGAAAACGATTACCTTTTTTAGGCTTGATCAACCAACTTTTTTGATTTGGTCAGAGTGTGACAGTGTCGTCTTTTCGCGATTCCAAAATCTGGTAACCCTTATTTATTCTAAAGGGCGAGAAGTGCCATGCCAAATGCATTACAACCGGCTAGTGAAAGCGTTTACCCTTATAACAATTCAACCTCTGCCCAATCGCCATCTATGTCCATAAATACGTGTCAGATTCATCAATTCGACGCAAAGTCATCACAAGCGGACTTGATGATATATTTCTAGTCAACAGCTACCTCACCGGGAACAGCGATTGCCAAATTTGGCGCTATGTATCCGCAACTGAATGTGACGACTAATTTTCATTTGATATATTTATTTTGTAGACAACAGTAGCCTACACCCATTGATAAATAAATTGGTACAGACCCGGCCAGTGGTATCTTACTAAAATGTAGAGAGATCTGAACTCTGATCATATCAGCCCTTGGGCTTTAAAGCGCGTCTTATCTTGTGTGTGTGAAAACTAGAAGTTCTACTCCGTAAAATTCAACGCCGTCTTCACCTCGATCGTTTTCACAATCACATAGGAAAGCTACAACGCTTCGTGCGTCTCGTCGTCCAGCTACCATATTATCACCACGAATTACATGGAAACACATCGCTCTACATCATGTAGGTCTATGCCACACACTGCCGAGGAAATACCATTATTTCGGTGGATATCCTTTATTTTGTTTCAATGAGCGGAAACCACTGACACCACCGTGCAGAATAGTGTCACTGAAGAATTTTGACGAAATTTCCTTTTTCGCACAATATAGGTCAATCATGTATCAGCGGCGCAGGGAATTTAATAATATTTCCTGCACCGTCGAAAGCGAGCTACAGCTACTTGAAATAGGTTGCTACGTCAAGCCAAATTCACGACCACGAACGGACCGCCGACCATTGGCCCATGATGAAGGTTATCCCGTATTGACAAGATAAAATCATAACGCAGCAAAAGTAACAAGAACAGCATGTTGTAGCAATCTCATCGCGACTAGCCACAGTGCAATTCAACCATCAAACTCTTATTCAACCACAAGTCTGTGAGTCTCGACAATGCCTATTTTCATACAATTTCATCACAATGTGGCGACCCCGCAACGTTACTTCGCCTTGCATTCGAACAACAATTAGCCATGACGCCAATCACTCAGAACACTCCTTCATCATTATCAATTATGAACGGCGAGTGAATTATCTTCCTCGTGATGCCATAATAATATATTCGTGCACTATATACTCAATCCAATAATAGCATTTACGGTGACTGGACATTAGAGAAGTATAAGTTAAAATACGCAGCATTGCCCCACCTCAAATTCTGTTCTGCTACCATGATTGACCATTTGTAGACGCACAGCGCTATCGCAGCGCTATCGCTTGTAAATGCCTATATACGGCGAAGTCTCTGCGAAAATCGTATTATCATCTGTGTTCTCGCTTTGTAAATGCCTATTCGGGGCATGTCGCGGTAGTGCTCATAACAAGCTTCACCTGTCTGTTCACTCGAAGCCGCTCACAATAATGAAATGGTGATTTATTCTATATTCATAATATTACCGAGCAAGCGGGGCAACTCTGCGTCCATGATAGCAGAGGTATGGTATGGAGCGTGGTAGCAAATAACGTGTGGAGGAAAAGTTGTAGCACTGTCTTGCGATAGCGACCCAGCTATGACTAATGACCACCCCTCTGAGAACCATAAACGTCCCATTCAAAAAGCAGGGATACAATTGGAATAGGGAAGGAAAAGGGAACACCGCGACGGACGGACATATATACATCTTCAATTGTTCATAATTTATATAGGTGTATCGCGTATTAGATCTGTTCTTGTTTTTGTAGGCCTTCCGCTCTGACCCTCCCTGCAATTGTATTAAACTGGTTCAAGGTTACAGCAATACAGGAATCTAATCCCCGCGTAAAAGTACATTTATAAGTAATAACACATGCATACTACTTGATGTGGAAGGAACAGTGGAGGCAATGGCCTGGTAAAGAAAAATCGGTATCAATGTCCAGTAAGTAGGGCAATTAATTTTCGAAATGTCAAAAGAAGGCAAATTTGTGCTGATGCAGTGTTAAGTCAACAAATTTTCAAAATTGTGTACGAACTCAAAATTATTTTGCACATTGCATTTCGTTAGTGTCGTAGAGGTTGCACTGTCAATAAACTTATGATTTGACATTTTAATTAAACCTTGTAGCCCACTTTATAAGCATGGTCGATTGTCTGCTCTTTGAGAATCATAAACCATCGAATGAAACAAATAGGTTGACATTGCTTACCTAAAAACGGGTGAAATTTTTTAGTAGGTGTGAAATTTTTATGCGGTCATGCCGATATCGCAACTCCGAATCTGAAAGTTGACTACGTGGTGTACATTGGCTCTTATATCACTGTTGTTCTCGTAGTATGGGTGGATCGCGAGATGTTAATGAAACTCAGTTTTGGGTTAGGGTATAACTAAAAAGCGTCATATAATAGGCAACACTGTCGGTATGAAGCAACGTGTGTGTTACTATCACTATAAACTGAACTTTAATACTGCCAGCTGACAATTGCTGCTATTAAACCTTTATTGTCTATACTTGCAAAGCTACTTCGTACGGACAAACAATTCCAACCAGAAATGTAAAAAAGTACACTACAAATATAAAATTGTATGCAACAATGGCTAATTTAAGTACTCGAGGGCGAAATTTTGTCAAAATTAGGTTTTGTAATGTCATTTTTTAGTGAAAAATCGTCCGTTGTTAGGTCAAAAAATAATCGCCGAATTGATAAGTGAATATGGTGTCTCAGGTACGCTGTGATATTAAAGCGCGCCAAATGGACAGACATGGGAATAATTTAATGGGCTTCATAACGTTTTAGCTGTTCGCTTTATACAGCACACCAATTGAAATATTCAATTCAATTTATGACTAATGATTTCATTATGTAAAGACAGCCATACAATGAAAGAGGAAGGTGTCAAAGCGACTTGGACTAGTCATCGATATCAGAGACCCACCAGGCCTAGGTGATATCTGAAAGGAGGCATGCACACTGAATGAAAAGTAAAGGAAGATAATATAATAAGGACAGGTGATAAAAATGGTGCCATGTGTCATAAGGCGAGATCGATATGTCAGGTCGTGAATGACCTAAGCAGGCCGTTTGCTTTATAACAGTAACAATACTATATACAATAGCAAATTGTATGCTTCCGCATATATTTCTCTAGACATTATTTGACAATCGACAATCGACAATCAATGCCATACAGATATTAAATGACAAGGCAATATTGACCAATACTACAACGTCTTACAAACGCCACAGTGACTTTCTAAATGTCCACGACATTAACGCTGCTAAACGCTTTCAGCGCAAGTATTATTGTTTAGTCTCGGTAACTTAGGTTTGATTGAGTACAAATGTCTGACAAGGCCATCTGCGTAGCGATAAATTACTTACAGCGCAAATTTACGTTGATATACCGTGTCGTCACGCGCATCACTATTTTCATTGCCTGCGTTTCGCGAAACTCGGAATAATAAATGAGCTCCATGTGAATAACGAAAATGCTCGTTGCTCATGTGTAGATGCAGTATTGATTTTAGGTCTCCGGCGCGCGTTAGTCACACGACTGTACCAAAGCGTGCAGTGGGTCTAGCGTTAAGGTTTAACGAACAATATGTGGTTTTAGATTTAGTACAGTCTATCATTTGCAATGTATAATGGTGCTTTGTACTAATAAGCAGACAAGTGGTGTCTTAGCCAGCGATATAACTGAGCGCTACCACGTTCATGCTATTATAGATAATATATTTCCGTACTAAGCCTATATAATACACCTCCGATTTGGATTCCCAAGTTAACAGCTTCCTACAGGTGATGCACGCACGCGATGATCCGATTTTTCTAGATTTAATCGCTACGGAGACTTTTCTACAGGTGGCTTTGCTCAATGACTCAACGTTTGATTTCTCAGACCGCAGCCGGATTTTGTGTATACTGAGTCATTTAAACCATATCAGAGTTGGATTAATCCTGTTGAAGTAATCCCCAAGCGACGATGCTACTACGGCCTTACGCTTACTGTAAACAACTTGTAAACGCCGAAACCAGCGCTACTGCGTATTCAGAGTTCGATTTACTGTCAGGAAACATACATCAGTTTTCTTAGGTTTCAGGCGTTATCGCAAATTCACGCGTTTTCTTGGTGTAGGTAATTTGTAACATAACTGTGCTGAATGGTAAGAGCTGGTCAACTGCACTCTTATCTAAAGCAAGTCAAGCCTCTTATCTTAGCTAGTCGTAATAGTGAGATCACCAACTATATCTTTCGTTAGATATCTGAATTTGAGGCAGGTCAGTTGTCATATACTTGGAGTCAAGTGCTAGGAAACTACATTCTTATCTAAATCAGTGAAGCATCTTGTTTTAGCTATTTTTGATAGTGAGTTCACAAGTTATTTCTTTCGTTAGATATCTGAATCTGAGATAGGTCAGTTCAGTTCCTTTGCAACATAGCATAAAGCGCGGTAATGTACATTGTACAATGAATAGGATGAAGCACTGTGGTTCAGTCGAAGTCATACAGTAATTGATGCCATCGAAGTTTGTTTGTTTGTTTGTTTGTTTGTTAGAGTATTTATGGTGTTTGTCAACTACACCCGTCATTTACACCAGGCCGATTTTTTGCATTTTTGATTCCGTATCTGCCGACTTGTAGCACGGCCCACTTCCAGGCTTTTTTTAAAGACACCGCTTATGCGGATCAGGGGGCGAGGAGGAGCCTAGATATGCCATCAAAGTTGGCAAGACTGATGCAGAAATATTCCACGCTCTTCGTAATAACGACTTATATGCGACGGGAAACCTCAGTGGCTACACCACTGGCCTCGCATGTCAAGATATCTTGGGTTCTATTCCTAGTAGCTAGCTAGCTATCCCCGCCACCCTAAACCCATCCGCTGGTGACCAGATCATAGCCAATCATTCATTCACTGGTTTATTAATATCTTGATCATTTGGAAGCACCACTAGATTGCGATAAAGTGAAAGGATAGTATGGAGTCAAAACGGCTTGTGGTAGTCCTTCAGTCAGACACCAACTTTGGTCTCGCTCAAACTTGCAGATAAGAGGCATGCCCATTGCCCAGTTCGCAAGTAACAAAAGATAACATAAAACGGAGATACAATGAAAATGGAGTGGCATGTGTAGCGTGTAGGATTGCAGTTTAAACAAAAATCAATTTAAAAGAAACATGTTTAAAACAAGGCCATTGTTTAAACATGTATTTTATCGTTTTTTAAGTCCTGACGTCAGGAATATTCAATTGTGACCTCATAGTGGATTCACATTGACAATAGAAAATATAGGGTAAATATAGATCCTTTGATGAAATATCTTCGTATACTGTAGCTGTTGAACAGACTATTTTGAGGTTTCCAGCCATCCAATATCGTATACGTCGGCTATATTGGGTGATAACCGTCCGTAGGCTTACACAGGTTGTTTGAAAAGTATTTCCATAATTATGGCATAATTATACAACTTCTAAAAAAAACACAGTTTGGTTTTTTTAAGGCTTTTGTTTAAAACACTGTTCAAAAGATATTTAAACAAAGTGTTTTAAACAACAATTTGTTTTAAACGCAACACTAGGCATGCGTCAGTAAAAACGAAGTCGGTATATCTGATCGTGGCGACTGAAAGGTCATCAGATGTAATAATGTCAGTCAAGTTATTGTGCAAACCACTGACCACTAATCCGCTGTGATAACTCCGCAATCTCTAGCATGAACAGCGAAAGATATGATTTTACGGGTGATGGTGAGAGCAGCTTTACAAAATGATTTTGTGTAGAAGCTTCCAGTTATTCATTAGTAACAATAGGTATCGACAACTTTCGAAACCATAAGACACATACCCATTATCCATCCATCATTGAGGCGGGGTTGATCAATATTGCTATATCGCGTGGTCAACAATATATTTAGATTCAGGGTTGCACAGATTTTATTGCTCAGCGATATGCCGATCGACAAGGAAGACGAAAGTATATCCCAAAATTGCTGTACTCTTCAGCAAATTTAAGTAAACGAACTTATAATGATGCTTCAAAACCTGAGGTACAGGATGAAATCGTGTATTTCGCCGATCTCCACCATATATATATTGTGTACGTATAATGTAGATGGGGTTTACGGGTATGTTGCCCAAGAAGGAAAAAATGGTGGTAGACGAGTGCACGACTGTACGTAGAGTAGTAGACAGAACCTACTACACCCCTGGGATACATCTACATAAGAATCGGTATATTTGCATCGTTTTCGCCCACGGGAATGAGTATGAAAGCAAAATTTGGTAACATATAGTGTCGATGAATTGGTTTGCACCTCGCTATGGCGGGAATCTGGTACATGCACATGTTTCCCAACCTTGTATTTACACTCTTACACTGTGCAACAATCCTAAGACCATTGTACATTGAGTATAAGTAATGGCAGTAGAAATGCCTACGTGATTACTTGGTGCAAAAAGTGCTTCGCTACCGAGATTTTGGGAAATTATGCCGTGTTAGCGCACCATTTAGTAAATGAATATCCAGCCTGTTATATTCGTCGTCTTGAAAGGCTGTCGTTCCCTTGCACTGTACTGTATATTTGTGGACTCATAGACCTTCCTGGTTGATTAATTACACTGCCATGGACCCGATTGTATGTGCGGTTAAATTACCCAGACCAGCTTGGATTACCGATTGCTTTGGAAGGCGCGAACCCCTGAAAGGCTCAAGTTCGTGTGAACGCGAACCTTTCAAAGGTTCTATGTGAACGCGAACGTGAACAAGAACCTATGACGTCACGTGATGTCATATTGATAATTTCTACCCTATATTCCAGTACAGTGCACGATACCTAGTGACGACCCAGACTACACATTATCCTGAAGTAATTGCTGACTTGTAAACACCAGCAATTGTATCAACTGGAATAATCAAATGCTATAATAACTCCACAAAATACATATCTTCGACAAGGACTTGCAAGGGAATATAAGATTACGTGTTACAGGCTTAGGCTAGACCGGACAATGTATTTGTTGTCTGGCTATTCCTACAGTCCAACCAGAGCGTAAAACGGGTTTCTATATTTGCTACCGATATTACCTCATAAACAAGTTATACAGTAGCCAACACCCCAACCAGAGGGATTTTGCTTTTGCGATACAATAAATATATCAACTCAAGATCTAGATTTTTTACTTAAGACCACAATGTATCCTTCATGTGAATTTGATTGATTGGTTGAATAATCATAATGCGCTGACTGCATGTAATGTATTTCGTTCTCGATGTTTGGTGATTGCGGGCCGAGCTCACGGCAGAGAGTAAACAAATAATCACAAACGGAAAGCTGAATATTTCTAGCAAACTTCTGTAACAAAGCGAATAAAATTTTTAAAATTTGCAGAGTGGATGCTCGTTTAGCGTTTACTTCTTTTTTATGGTGCCAGCGCCATGCAGAGATTGATCCGAAGTTGAAATGCAAGGAATTTCAACCAAAGATGTTATAATGACGTGACAAATTGAAATATATGAAGAAATGGTGCAAAGTGCAGAACCTATCAAGGTTCGTTTGTGAACGCGAACCTCTAAATTTCCGAGGTTCACGCACAGAACGCGACCGGCAACCTCACATTAACACCATCCGAGGTGTACAGCGACAATGAAGGGCCATTGTAGAATTTCATCAAGGCGAATAAGTGATGCGTGACCGGTATACTGTGCCTCCAATTTGACTCAGATTCTGCGAATAATTTCCTTCGAAATGATTTTATTTGATTTGTGATTCAGACCAACACAGCGTCAGCTTCAAGCAATCGCATGATGTTAGGGGGGTGACACATACCTTTCTGGTACCTTTTACCTTAGATCAGAGGTAGTCAGTAATTAAATGCTTCTACTTGTTTAGAACACTCAAGTAGCTGTTGCTTACTTGTAGTACTTCCTCAAGGGGTTACGAATAAGACTACTACCCCTTCTATTTAACAGTTCTCAGTTTTCTAGGGAAAACTAGACATGGAATACTTACTCATTGTGTTGCTTTCTTTGAAGTCCCCATAGGGATTCCACTTCTACTTCTACTTGTAATTGAGTAGAAGTTAAAGACGGTAGTACGAAGTTACGTAATGGTGGAGCATCCAGCTTCTTGAACGGTAGCTCTTGGTTTCGTTCCCCGACCGAATCAGACTAAAGAGCTGATTAGTAAGATTGGTATCCATGGCTTTCCCGTTTGGCGCTTAGCATTACCGGGATAGCATGGAGGGGTGGTGCCATACTTACAAAGCCTTACACGGCTATTTCTGCACCTTCGCAGTCCAGCGGCATATGTACAAGTACAGGTACACTCATGGTATGAATACAGGCAGATCGTGTGTAGGTCATATCTTGAGTCGGTGTATATACCGCGAAACATAAAGGACAAAAATAACAGCGTCCTGTTCTGTCCCGTCCTGTCCTGTTCTGTCGTCAATTCTGCTTAAGTACCAACGGAATTACTTTGACCCCTTCCGCCCCAGATCAAAGAATGTTTAGCCAGTTTCAGGAGCGAATTGCAGGACATTCCGTGCATCGTTACATATCTGACCTGGGGTTAAATCCAATTTTCTTTACTGCGTCTTTTATTGTAAATCATTGAAGTACAGACTTGGCGTGGCATCGTTACCACACGTTCAGAGGTATACGTCGACTATATTGGGTGCAAATCATCCGTAGGCTCACTCGCTCACACGTCACACTATATGTTTTTCGGGAGTATCTACAACACTTTGTTCAAAACATCTTTGCAAGGTCCATGCTCGTTTAGCGTTGAATTCTTTTTATGCTGCCAGCGCCATGCAGAGAGTGTTCCGAAGTTCAAATGCAAAGAATTTCAACCAAAGAAAAATTGAAATATATGGAAAAAAAGGTCACAGCGCACACAACATGTTTTTGAAAAAGTGTTTTAAACTAATGCCTTTTTAAATTGTGTATTTTCAGTTTTTAAAACGCCGCTCGCAAGTTGCAACTCTAGATAAGTGTCATATCCGAAACAAAACTCATGTTGAACAATCCGATCAAACATTCAGCTTCACAAGAACTTTATTGAGGAGATTGGTGCGTTGTGACAACTCATTTGCTGATGCTGAAGGCTTAAGAATAAGACAGACCTAGTCTCAGCTCCGACCAAACAATTTGTAAACCAATTTAATGTCCTCAATCGCAATACTTGTTAACGTGACTGCTTTCAAAATCCTTCGGGGTTCAGTATGTAATGAGCAGTGCAGTTTTTGGCGATAGAAACACCTGCTACCTGGTAATTAATCGAGTCCGTGCAGCACTTGCTCGTCTCGCAATCTTCTCATCGTGATATATTTCGCGCCTGAACAGGATGTATTTGCTGACGACTGCGAATGCCGTTTCTTATTTGATCTATTCCGCTCCACTTAACAGCGCAGTCCTTTGAATATCAGCGGCAACAGAGATGCAGAGTTTGAGATGTAAATAGTGGAGACGATCTCATTACGGTGATAAAATTAGATGTAATTGATTCTCGATCACTTGCTTTGATTGCAGCGTGAGAGTTCCAGCGTAAGGGTCGATTGGATTGGAGACTAGACCAACGCAACGTGTTGGTATGGCTGCATGGGCAAGTGAAGTTTACTCGAAATGTTCCCAACTTTATTGACTATTATCCCAGAGCATTGAAAAGATAGAATTATGGCTTTACTGTAAGCAACTGGAATCGTTTTAATCTGTCATGTTATAGGTTGAGGGTGCGAGACTACGGATATTATAATTTAAGCACTACGACATTCGGAAAACCTGAAAAATAATATTGTCATTCGTGAATATACACTACGCTCCGTTGTCTTGTGCCTTTAGGGATAAAAACAAAAGGATGTGCATATATCTGCACATTACAGGCATATATGTTTCGGTATCGCAGAAAATGAGGCAGACGTGCATGAAATAGACATTCGATAACAATGTATATTCCATGATATCGGTATTTTAGCCTCGATTGTTGTGGTTGCTCGAGTTGGCTTGGTCATTGTGGGCGTAAGCGGGCAATCGAGTATACTCAAATCCTCGTCGAGTTTTAGTAAGTTGAAACGATTCTTGTTTTGGAGGGTAGTCTAATTTAAAATATAACGAAGGCAAAAAGTGTGAATGGCGTTGAACTTTTGAATACAGAAAGAGGTAATCACGGCTCACAGAATCTGAACTCGTAGAACGCATGCGGCCAACCGTAGGTCGTATTTTGCGGTCCGCGGTTGGTTTGAGATTTTGGACAATACACGTCATAACCCAACGAAACTATTGAATTCAGAAATAAATACATTGATTGTCAGTATGGTCAGAGGGAGGATTACAATATACTCCTCGGGGACAAAACGTGAACAGAAGTCGTGTTACAGGAAGTGCTTGATTAGGCAATGTAACTTATTCGCCAACCTCAAAGAAGTTCAGAAATCAATGTAAACGCACATCCATGACTCCGGCAACAGGCAGACGAACATGATCAATCGATCTGAGAATAATTCACAACAATTTTGATCCAATATCGACTTTTCCATAGCTGCTAAGAATCGCCATAATGTATAACGAAAATCGAGTGCTCATGATATCTTATTTTTAGACCGTTATTCTTCAACATATAGTAACTAATACTTATATTGTTTGAGTTGGAGAGGAAAACCGCGTGTTGGTCGACGCAGTATCGTGCAGAACCTTTGCGAAATGGTATAACATGTTTATATTCGATATTGCAATATTGTGGCCCGCGACGCTTACCAAGTTGAAAAAGTGGTCCTTTACGCATTTTAGTCGGTGACCCTTGATCTTTAGTGCTGCTCTTCTAGACAGCGTGTGAACTGTGCAATTGTCGGCATGCATTCGCGGGTATCTATAAGCCAGAGGTCTCAGACACGCGGCCCGCCAGACCATTTTGTGCGGCCCGCGACGACATTTTAGATTTTTATTAATTTGACAATATATAAGTGTCGCATATATCTTTTCAGGTTTTAAAGTCAAAATTCCCTCTTAAATTGCTCCGAAAGCCTGAAACTATTCATAAGACTTCACTATCACATCAATTGTAAACGCTACCATGCAGTGGAAGATTCACAATTTCGCCACATTTCCAATTCATGATGGCAAAACCTGACCCTTAGACGATTCATGACTGAAATTTGTGAGTTGGACTTGGACCCGACCCGACCTTTCTTAGAATTACTCAGACTCGGGCCAACTCGATGGCAAAATGAAAATGACTCGAGTGGACTCGGAGTGAATTTGTTAGAACCATGGACGCAACAACCTAATCGCATATCAGGGGAATAGTAATAGATCAGAAGGTCGCAGCTTGGTATTTCGCTAAGCAAGTAGTTATGGCAACCATTGTCAATCTGTTAGTTACATCTTTGGTCGCTAAGTCATGTTATTAAGGCCATTTAAAGGTACCGAGTACCGTAGTAGTACGCTGCAACGATGTAACAACAATGGGCCGTTCAGCGTTCCGACATTTCAATCACTGGGACACATTCATTAATATCTTTATATTATATTTATATTTTTTCTGCTCCTATATTTGAAGATATTTGGCCATGAGATTAATAGCCTACTTATCAGGAGTATACCCGAATCATGGATTGGAATTACAATGCTCAACCTAAAATTGTTTTGATATCAGATCAGTCTCTATTATCAATCTGTTAAATTCAAAATATTCACAGTAGCTGCAAAATTATAACCTGATAGCTTTTATGATGGCATCATACATTTGTCCGCCCATATGGTGTCGATATCTTATAATTAATATATATCAAGAACAACAACAATTATATTCAAATAGTTATAAATGTGATGATTCTTTTCGTGCCAGGCCTAAGTCGGCTCACTTTCAATAGGAAAATTCATTCCCGCCAAATAAGGCCTAGTTGGAAGACATAGAATACCCCTATAAATGCTGCGGGCCGAGGCGTCGTCAAAACTGGAAAACTGGCCCGCGAGCACATTTGAGTTTGAGACCTCTGCTATAAGCCATGTCTTTCAACATTATACTGGATCTCTGTGGTATTTATATTGATCTGGAATTGGGACAGCTATAACCAGGGGCTCATATCGGAAGGCATGTGCCCTGTCGATGCCATGCGTCGGAGTGACACATGCACTATCGCACTCGCAATAATGGATTTAAGAAAGACCATGTGGCTACTGACAACATTTAGTTTTACTTTGGGGCAGAATTTTCGCGGTTGATGTAACGACGGTGCGTCTCAGAGAAATCGTAAAATCCTTCCTAATATACAGATTTGAGTGATGGTTCCCCAAGGTTTTATCGCCTTTCGGTCCCTTGGGTAATCAACGCTATTATGCGGCCGAATTCCGTTACGTTCGACAAGCATGTTTAATTAGATTGAGTGATCCTTGTTGGGTTTAATTAGTCACGTTGGGATTAAGAGTTTTGTCGCCGTGGCGCATTCCATCATTTACGTTGCATCTCCGAAACCGTGTGCGTATTATGGTTAGTAACCAGGCGGTGGCTAGTGGAATGTACCAGTATCGGATTTTCAAATGCATAGTGCCTTGACATGCAGGCTGAGGTAGTAGGCGCGGAAGACACATTCAGAATTCAGGCTTTTAGCAGACTAAAATCAGTAGTATCTTGCATAAGCCCGAGTAAATCGGTTCGTTACCAGAGCACACTTTCAGTTGAAACACAAAACTCTGTCTTCAGTTAGGAAATACTAATCATAGCTGTATTGTTTTCTGTATTTGGAATCTTCCAACGGGTGTTGAAATTTTAAATGCTTGAAATTAAAAACATGGCGTCAAACAGGGCTTTCTAAAGTTTTGTACCCGAGACTCCTTTTGTTCACATAACTTTTCCCGCCACAACTCGGAATAAAAATACTTTAGTTGTTCTAAGAGTCGTACTTTCGTCATGACAGACACAAAACTCACTTTCACTCTCTCACTTTGAAAAGTCAACTTTTAACTGCTAGGGATGAAAGGCAGTTTATTTTCGTCTGCATAATCGCGGTGCTTTGACGATTAATATACGCAAAGTAACACTACCAATTTCCCTTCCCAATGCTATGGCTTCAGCCGACACCCGATGGCATTGCGCATGATAAGCGCGTTCGAAAAGACTGATGTTGAACGTTGGATAGGTGAATATTTTATAGTATGACGAGCAGTACTCATTTCGAAATTGGTACGATCTCTGGGATCCCAGAATTTGGCACGCGACCTTCAGTTTGATGAGCCCTTATCTAAAAGACAGCCATGCGCTCAGTATCGTTTCACTAATGCCACAAATTGTGGTAAAATCGGATCACGATACAGAATCGGCGCACAGTTATTATAATGCTGTGGCTGCGGTCTAATCGCATTTACGCCGGAATTAGGCGCCGGAACACTGTGCTGTATATGGCTTTAAATCGATGTAATATGGTGTCTTTTAGTTGCAGATACTCTGCGTTACAAAGGTATCACAAATGTCCTACACTTCAAGTACCTTTACATTGTTTTATAGGTGATTTATGTGAGTGTTAAGCTATCCTAGCAGTACTGTTGGATTTCTTGAGAGCTGGAACCGAAGAATGGGCACGTCACAATCGAAAAGACGGAAAAAATCTGGTGAGT
>ATSW01057369.1:0-11260 GCA_000444245.1 Botryllus schlosseri | reverse complement strand
ATTCCAGCTACAGCTATAGTACTCCTTTTTTCGCTATCATCTACGACGGAAGGCAAAGCGTGTCGATTGCCGGGCGCGTTGTTCTTTGTTCTGGAGACTTACTTCCGTTAAGTGTCACCGTTTTCAAGTGCAACGTACCGTTCGCCCCTGAGGCTCGCTGCCTTTTTGACCAGTCATGCCGGATATGATAACTATAGGTGAAGCCGCTGGCCGCACGTAGGCTTTACAGTAGTTTCATTGATTGACTTCAATACAATTTGATGACGGAATACAAATAACAAGTATTATAAACGTAAAAAGCAAATTTCAGGATTCTGAGATAATTTTGTCTCAAATATTCATGTCCAAACTCGGGCATGGATATTTTAGGGATATTATTGTATTTGTCACTTGTCTAGTTGGAGTTGAGGTTAGTTCAAACAAACTATACCTGGGCTGTCAAACAAACAACCCGTCAGACGATTTCATCCGGCCCGCGTAGCAATCCTGGTTGAATGCAAAAATGTCATCGAGTTTTGGGGGACATTGAGTTCTCATATAGTCGAAAACGCCAATACGAAACCGTTGTATGTAGGTTGCATGGAGAGTAGTTCACAAAAAGTAAAGTTCAAATATTTGAGATCGCACCGTTGTATAGCTTCTGAATCACAAGTCCCCGGTTTCCAGTGACACCCGAATTGTGATTGAAAAATTCCTACGCCGCGTTTTCAGTCTCTAATAATCCACGCAAAGCATAACGCAGGACCAACATCGCACCACAGCTAAAATAGAGCGCTCATAGGAATACGCCACTTATATCACATAGACGGACAGGCCTATGTTATGGTGTGTAAATTCGTGCGATCAATTATGTGTAATACCTTTTTAATGAGAAAATATCCCGTAGCCATATCCCGTTTCAAAATCCGCATCGTTGTGTGCAGATAGAAACTGTTAACCAGCGAACAGTGTCAGATTTCAGCTTGTCTGTTACGCTGTAGGTGTCGTGCTATATGCTGGAATTATACAATGAAAACCTCGTCGACCTGCTTGCGCCCAAGGGGTCTAAAGATGCAAAGCTGGATATCAAGAAGGTAAGCAAGCTATAATATTTTGAACTTCGAGTAAAGATGACATGCCTTTACTTTCGGGGTCAAGTGTATTTGATTGCAAGCGGCTATTGAATCATTGAATCGCTGGTGACACGAATTATCGAACTTGATTCTCCTGTCTATATTGTTTTCGTCTACGTCTCGTGGTGATAATTCTTTCGTAAGCTTAGCTCCGAGTCGATTTAAGCACTAGCCTAGATCGAGCAAAGATATATATCTGTTTTCATATCCGTTTACTTCAGTAGATTGATAAACTGGCTTATACAAGCATGTATCAATATTGTGGCTTATCGCATTTGAACAACGCGTGCAAGCACGATGTACAGCCATTCGTCAACACACACGCCACATACAGATATTTGAACCAAATTTGGCATATCAGCGAGAGAGAAGAGGGCTGAAAGTTGCATGTCGCATATGTCTGAAATCGCATTATTGTATACATACATACATTACTGCTTGTGAATTTACATGCCTCAGCGATCTGAGCTCCACATAAAAGTTAAATCAAACCTTTTCATCACAAGCCGGAAGTCTCCTGTAACAGGGAAATCCAGTGTGTCGAATATGAATGTCCGCAAATCTGCTTATATAAAGGTTCTCCATTATCAAGCAAACCTTGGGTCCATGGAAAATACGACTTAGAAACTTGTGAAAAAACTTTAGTCGACGCTTGATTGTCGTCCTTGCAATTCACAGCGTATCATTACCCTTTCCGGTGATTATGCTGAAGGGCATGTTTTGTAAAACACATTCGCGCAACTTTATTTGTTGACACCGAAAACTTGATAAATACCAATCTTACGAAATCTATTCAACTAAGAGCTTGTCGGATGTGTTGAATGAACCGCGACATTGTTCAAAATAATAGACCGCTCGGGTCTCTTATCTGCACCCCGTTACATGTCTCGTGAACACCGCTGGCTCTACGGAGATCCGCACGCGATTAGCCTACAGAAATTTGCATTCTGAACTGAAGATAATGGAAAATTAATGACAGTTGAATAACGTTTCGTCGATGGAGCGTCGGGATTTCGTAGCGAGACTGTGTTTGTTAACTTGATATTTTGCTGGTAACCATTTATAATCAGGGTTGCCAGCGATCGACATGTCTCAAAAACGAAGTAGCGCAAAAGTAGTTGGATCGCGAGATTAGTAAACTGATTACTAAAAAGAAGGTCAACATTTTCGTCCCGTCGTAATCACGACCTCAGTGCCGAAAATGTGGACAATAAATCGAAAAATAAGGGCAAATCCTAGAAATAAAGACGGTATGTCCATTGTCCACCTTACCTCTCCGTCACCAGCTACATTACATTACTACATATCATTCCGAATTCCTTAATATCATGATTCCACGCAATGCTGCATACATGTCTCGTTGGGCTCACACATTTTTGCCTTGCGTCCGTGTGAAATAAATAGAATATTGATATTTGATTTTGTTACTTTCCGATGAACTCACGGAGCTCCTGGCATCGTCTGACATTATTACTTCTCAAATCGCAACGTTTTAAAACCATTTCGAGATCGCAATCGTTTTATCTCGAATGCAGCACTCGCCAGCACCGTGGTTCTTATGGTACGATGCTGTTGCGTAGCCGTGATTTCGTAGTAATTCTTTCCGGCGATACGCGAATCCAGCGCGTATCAGACCGAGACTTGTGTTTCTCCTGCCTCCATTACGCAACAGTCGGGCTAATGCTGAGGCGCGTGATGGGCGTGTCCACTATCCACTACCCATTGCGCACAGCGCGTATATGGTAGCTCTGAAAGTATGAGGCGTCGAGTCAAGCAAATGTTCGAACACCACTCTTTATCACGACATAACTACAAAGAAAACGACTCAAAATACGGATAGGCTTCCACGGCGTGAAAGAAGTATCGAAACAGTAATTCTCGTTGATAAAATATAAATCTCAATGGAAAGGGGCGTGTAATTGCGGGGCGCGAACAAAATCTTCTGCCACCAACCGACCCGAATCGTAACATTTCTTGCTCGATTCGATATGCCCGATACTAATGGAATCGGTGATTCGATTTGACCATTCCCGATGAACACGCAACTGGACAACTTTTCCGCAGGACAAAAAGGGCATGGTGTACGTTCAAGGATCTGTGATCAAAAAGGCGGCCACCGCGGAGGAACTCTACGATCTCTTCCAAAAGGGGAGTGAAAGTCGTCATGTGGCGTCTACCAGTAAGTAAATTGTAGAGTGGCGATGCTGCGGGCTTTATTGACCGGGAATTTCTAATCATGGATAAATGAAAACGATTCGTGTGCAGTTGCGCTTGGTTCAGTCTGATGTCTTCCGTTATTGTGGGCATTTTCTTATTTTTGTGTTTCAATTTAAGATATTGCACGGTTCGAGCCAATCATCATTATTAGGACAAGTTTTTGTTGCAGTCAAATCCGTGTAAAGTTGCATTTATTTTTCACGAAAGTTGCACTAAAAAGTTGCATTTATGGACAAGTTCCTTGAAATTATAAGGGTACTCGAATCGTTCCGTATCCAAGGCACTGTAGCAAAACTCGGTGTTGGCGACTTCAACAAAATCACTAGCCTGAAAAAATTGACCCGGGAATAGAATTTCCGAATGTCTAGCCTAGCCTGTATGTACGCCAAATCAGAAACGACCTCAACTGTATACGACAGTGAAATAATCAAGCGATCTATTTACATATAGTGCCTAATATTTCCAGTAAAAAGTTAGTTGCATAAAAAATCGAAAAAACTTGCAAAATTCGCATGAAAAATAGAAAGCAGTTGCCAAAATTTGCATGAAAAATCGAAAAGGTTGCATGAAAAAAATGGTTGCAAAAAGTTGCGATATAAGATTCCTCCAAACAGCTTAAAATATCATACTATACATAACTTCCGAGTATTTTGTAAGCTGCCGGAAGTGTTGTAAAAAAAAGTTGCAAAAGCTGCAAAAACTTGCCCTAATCATTATCAATAAGCGTTTTTCCTTCTCAAAATGTATGTATTCAATCGCTATAGCTTGTAGTTCTGGGTTACTTTGCGCAAGATACGGTTCTGAGTGATTCATGGTGCAAAACATTGTTATGAACCCCACGTGCATACGTCAATATACCTCCCTACTCAATTTGTGCTTATTCTAGTTTGTCAAGCATAATATGGATTAAAATGTAGGGTATAATTCTGAGTTACGTTCTTCTGTTTCGTGTGCCACGTTTTGGGTGTTTTTTGTTGCCGCCATCGAGGTGTTGCAGCAGTTATATTCGTGATTCGGTATCGGCGTATATGCTGTGAGTTGTGACGAAAATATTCTGCAGCCACTGATATACTGTTAAAGTGCGCATCTGATGGGTTTGAATTAGACGGATTGGCCTTGCAAGGCCGTGACCTAATTCTCCTGAAAGTGCGACCATAGATACATATTGGCTTTCGACATTATATTCTTTGAGCAGTGTAACTTAACTGGCTTTGGGTGAATTTTTTCCTTGAAAATTCTGCTCTCCGTGTCCGCTGTTTCCCTTCTTACAATTTTGTGTCGATGTCATGGATTCGTTACTAATGGTGACTAGACTGAAATCGTAATATTGCCGCCGGATATTTATAATGTGGCTAAGAACATGTTCTCTTGAGGGATTATTTTCTTATTAGCATTTTTTAATCTAAACATTTAGATAGAAATTTGGCGGATCATGTTGACATTTTAAAGTCTCAGCATTGTATTGATTCGGGGGCTGTATTAAAGCATAGGATTATGTTTACTGAGGTGATCACGCATAGGGTACAACACATATAAGGGTATTTAAACGTTATGTATTGTTAGGAATAAAAAAAAGATCATTATTTTCAATTTTTGTCAGTTACTCGTTGAAATCTCTCCAAAATCGGGTCCCTGATGGCTGTATTTTCTCCCCTCATTATTAGGGCTCGAATCCCAATCGAGTATTGATTGTACGGATTCGATTGGAGTAGCGAGTGAAGATTTTCAGTGTAACGAATCATACGCCCCAACAGCAATCATAGTATCAATTTTTTACTTCTTCCGTGGAAGTTCAAAATCTTCGATTGATCGAACCAGAGCATCCATGACTTCTAGCAAAACGCGACACACAAGCCCTCTGAATTTCGCGGTACAAATATTACGTCAACCGATGTTCCCTCCAAGTTGCGCACGTGCGTAATTGCGCAGTGCTGTCACGGTCTCTGCGCACAGAAAATCCGAAGTGATAACCTTTTTTTGTAGTCGTTACGCACTGTTGTCCAAGGGACCGCGCATTGAGTTGGTGAGTGCGCGCAGACTCGTGAAAAATCAGGGTGAACATTGATGTCAACCGGTATTACGCGTGTGGGTTGGGGAGAACCATATAATTATAAACTATTCAATCATTTTTCTGTTCATTTCATCATTTTATTTCACGCGTTGCTTTTCGCACCGCGAAATATCCGGAGCGTACCATGAACAGGATCCGATATCCATCCGACAAAACGCTTAAGCAATAGTTATCTAGGTAGTTTTGAGAACTATCGCCGTTAGTCCCTGACGCAGCCCGGCACACGCGATTGCGACGTAATTTCTCCCGTCCATCATCGTAATCGGCGCTGACCGGCGCCACTTCTCTTTCATCTCTTTATCTTATCTCGCCCGAACTTCAGAGATGAACGCCGAGAGCTCGAGATCCCATCTGGTGGTGGCCGTGATCTTGGAGAGCGTCAACGTCACAACCGGCGCGGTCACGCGGGGCAAGCTCAGCCTCGTGGATTTGGCGGGAAGCGAAAGAGTGGGAAAGACCGGCGCCACCGCCCAGCAATTGAAGGTGAGGTCTGCTGTCGGGAATACCCGGGCTGGATTAATTGTTGCTTTACGCGCAGGAAGCCAACTCCATCAACAAGTCCCTGTCCGCCCTGGGTGACGTGATATCCGCGCTTTCCAGCGAGCAGTCCTTTATCCCGTACAGGAACAACAAACTGACCATGCTGATGCAGGTATGCACTCTGCGGCGCGCACGGCAGTTTGGTTACCGATTAAAGCCTTGGTCGCATTAAGATTTGGCAGTTGAATCGAGTCCGATGTTACGGGTTTTAGAGCTCTAATTCGGAATAGGAATTCTATTCGGGGAATATAGAATCTTATTATCTCCGACTCAATTTGAAAACTCTCCAGTGACGATGTTTGTGCCTGGTTACTAGGTGAACGCCGGCCGAGACTTTACTACTATAGGGAATGGAGACATTTCACAAATTAGATTAGAATTAGTTTACCGGAATTGCGCTAAAATTAGTCTAATGAAACAGCTACAATTTTCTAGTTGTCCAAGTCTGCTCGTGACGTATTTCTCACGACGTGAAATATAAATCAGTCTGTGGTGTGGTTCGCGAACACCCGTCGCCGTCGCTAATTGTGTCCCGTCGTATCCGTCTAGGACTCGCTCGGAGGCAATGCCAAGACGCTGATGTTCGTGAACATATCGCCCGCCGATTACAACGCGGACGAGACCGCCATTTCTCTCACGTAAGTTCGCAAACTTCACGATAAAGTCGTTTGGTGCCCTTTTAAACGGAATAAAATCCCTTACGCGTGCGACAGGTACGCGTCGCGCGTCAAGCTCATCACCAACGACGCGTCCAAAAACGCAGAGAGCAAGGAAGTGGCCAGGCTGCGGTCCATGGTCGCGAAGCTGAAAGCCGGCGAAGCCATCGACGATGAGGATTGACTTGTGATTTTTACGAACCGCACTCAACCGTTTGCGGTTTGATACGTCGGCGAGATTGCGTCTCGCGTTCGTTTTGTGTGCTGTCTTCACACGTTTTAATAACGCGCCGTCTGCAGTAATGTGTATACGCCCGTTTTAGCGGTGATCCGTTTTAATTACGCTCCGTTAGCTGTGTTTTGTGATCTGTTGGTCTTGCATGCGTGCTGTGTCACTGTTATTCACCTTAGCAGTATTGTGTGATCCGTGTACGAGATTGCGTCTTGCGTGCGTTTTATGTGTAGTACCCGTTTTTAATTACGCTCCGTTAGCAGTATTTACGTGATCCGTTGACGAGATTGTGTCTTGCGTACGTTTACTGTGTACTATTTACCCATTTTAGTTGCGTTCTGTTAGCAGTATTGTGTGATCAGTTGACGAGATTGTGGCTTGCGTGCGTTTACTGTGTAGCAAGCAATCACCCGTTAATTACGCGCCTTTAGCAGTATCGTGTTTATATGCACATTTACGTTAATTGCACTTCCAGGGTTAGATGCAGTTCTTTTTTTACCCGTGATATTCGGTTTGGAATGGATGGTTGTATAGTTAAGCTAACCTCGTTTTCTCGGTTATTCTTCGTTCTGCCCTACCGAAGCTCTAGATAACGTCCAGTTAAGGATTTTGTTGTAACAACTGTGCACGGTAATACAAATGATGTAAATAGGTATTGGCGCACGGTTCCGGACGATTTCGATTTTTTGAGGGCCAGCTGATCAGCACCTCATCGCAACGAAACCGAAATTTGTCTATCAGTCTATTGATCAGTGGATTTAGCCGCCCATTTCAAGGAACGGACATAAATCAGATAATAGCTGATCTGTGCTCTCCGCTCATCGAGTAAATTACGACCTTATGGCCGTCACCCTTCGACTCGAATCATTACAATTGATATGCGATTCGAATCGTTCTGTCCGGCCTTAATTATGAGCATACGTAGTACCCGCTGTGGATCCGATAGTAGAATTTCTTCACGTGTCTGCTCTGCATTTATTTCATAGTTTTTATATCATCATCTAACACTGTTAATCGCAACTGTGAAGTTTAGTCTTAGCACCAAATAATAATCATGTACGTTATCTCGCGGTAATGCATACACAGCACTAGTGTCACCGAGAAACTCTGAGTAACTTTTTGTGCTTATTTTTAATCTCGCTTCACGCATTCCGTACAATTCAGCGGTAATTTGGTTTTGCGATTGCACCGCAACCTTTCAGATCACTTCGATCATGTTTTTTTTTGCGATTCGAGCTACTTGTGATCACTGAAGCTGCTTCGCACGCCTTCGGAATAGTGATATTCGCAATTGCTTTGCTAATACTCTTTCCGAATGGATCTGTATATATCTAATGCTGTGCTGGATAAAATGCCACTGTCGACAAATACATTCTGTGCCCGACCACGCACTGTGGCTACTGACTGTCTTGGGTTCGTTGTCTTTTAGATGTAGCGACGGACAAATGACAATGGTGTTTATTTGAGCGACACAATTCAAGCTCGGGTAGGGTCAGTTTCATTTGGATGACAGGTTAACAGTTTAGAAATTGAATTAGGTTAGTGTTAGGGGTCGAGGTAACAGGTTGGATCAGTTGGATTTAGGGGTTCTACACGATTGAGTTGAAATAGAACATTCCAATGTGTCACGCAATTATGTCAATTGAATGATCCGTCGCCCAGTTGATGGACATTTCGATAATAAAACATGATATGAAAATATTCCAAATTATCAACGGACAGTCTTGTTTACCGTTACTCCCAGTCTATACTCTCCATTACTACGTTTGTAGCTGGGTTAGGATCGTGTATGTGGGTGACGATCAGAGGTGCACACTGCTGAGTGACGAAGTACTTCTAATTTTTCGAAGTAGCCTATACTTGAACATGTAAACCTAATTTTCCGCTACTTCTACTTCGTCATAATATGTGACTTGCTTAGATTAGAGTGGGGTAAAACACCTACCGTAAGCGCGAAATGCCATACCATCCACCAAACTAGTCGAAACAGATTGGACTTCGGAATTTGCGCGCGAGTTATCTCCCCACGATCATCTGGAGAGTCCAAATATCATATTTAAAATTATCATTCATCGATGTCCATCAATTTGACATTTTGCTGCGTGGGTGGAGCAAAATGCCTCCATTGGCTTTTTACCCCAATACACCCTACTAAATACCGCTTCCCACTCAGTAACCGATTAATTTTAATCCCCATGCAGCATACATCAGTGGGTCTCGACCTTTTTATGTGCGCGGACCCCCTTTGGATCAACATGGACCCCGCGTACCCCCAAGTTTTAGTTCGAATTTAGCTCTATTACCGTGCAACCGTCATTTGTCTTGTGCAAATATCAACTGTAGGCCAGTGATAAACAGCAACAAAATGACCTTTCTTGAAATTAACCTCATTTTTATTATTTGAAAGCGATTTCTGCGGCTGCATTTCTTGAAATACACTGACGTGTCTCGAAAATCCGCGCCGTCGATTTGACATGAAGGAGTGCCAAAAATTCATTAATTTACACAAAGATAGGGGTGGCGAATGTAACAATAACGCGTAACGCTTCCAACGACACCTTTGGGTCTGATGGCAGCAATATCATCATCATCACCATTTTAGTAATATAACGTAGGCTTATACAACCTAGCCATTCTATGTAGTAGCTCATTTTGAAATTATCCTGGAATAGCGGTTGTGTATATCACAGGAGAAAATGGATTTCTTTTCAAGCGAATTTATTCCGAGACCTCAACAAAACATCTCTAAACAGCAATATGTTTGTATCCGTAGGCTATTGACACTTTGACGATTGAAATAAGTTTGCAGCACAGTAGAATATTTCATCTCAGACGGCCATTCTGTTTACGTGGGTCCTTAAGTTTTAGCAGTTATGAAGCGAAACGACTTCGTGATTTCTCTTATTAAAAAAAAGGGAAATTAGGTTTTCAATTATCACATATTTTGCCAATTTGGAGATTTCGCGGACCCCCGGTTGAGAACCACTGGCATACATACTTGATACTTCTCCACCTGACTATGGAGAATCGGATCTTTTGAAAACAAATTTCATCCAGAAAGATTAAAATATAGTCGGAAGCTCTTAAAATGTATCATGTCTCGTCAGAGGGATAGCCTATACTCGCCATCTGAAACGCAATTTTGGTAGAAATAGCGTTCTCCTGAGATAGTAAATTCTTGATGAACCCATAAGTGGCCGCTCAATCCATAGTTAGGCTACTGATCTAGGGTCATTGAGGCGTCTTATCCCACGGGTGGGGTAGGCCTCGAAGTCGCCAATGCTAAGAATGTTATAGTGAAATCATAAAGAGGACTGGAAAACCCTATGTAGCATCCGTTAAATATGACATTTCACTTGGTTGTAAAGATTCTCTTTTAGTAAGAATATGGTTGTAAAAATTCTCTTTTAGTAAGAATATATGCGAAGGTCATAAATTCTCTTGAAACGTTACAAATCTTCATTCGGGCGTGGAAATCAAAGTGCCAGTTTCGTCTGACCATTAAGCGATTTTTGCGATACTGTGACTTATGATAGTTCAAGTAGCCTAAGCACGAAACTCGCCATCCGGTCCGCATATGTGGTGTCTTAGAAATTTCTAAAACGAAATGTGGGCCGTGGTAAAATTCGGAAGCTCGAAAAGCGTTGCTAATATCGGCCTGATGTGAAATTATCATGTACTAAATCATTACCAAATTAACTATGAAAGTTCAAGAAACGCAATGCAATGGAGTCGGTCACTTGAGGAAAAATATGTAACTGCAGATTGTTAATAAGTCACCACGAATAAATCTGGCCCGTTGTGTTTCTATGAATGCCTGTGAGTCTGTGAACTTGAGTTTCTGGATGGTGAATTTTTCTCCTGAATCCAGAACAGAGATTTTCGGGATCGGGCTTCAAGTTAGAAAAAGATGTGCTTCGATCGGCAAAGCAACAATCAGCAATTTTTTTCTGCACTACTTGCTCTTATACCATTGAATAGTATATTCATATTGAAATGAACCCGAATATTTTCGGCTGACAGTCGTCAGGGTTAATCGTCAGCAACTAGTAGAGAATTCAAAAGAACATCGTATATCAACAATCGTAGCACAAAATATGACGTCACCAGCATGAAATGTCGAATACGAGAGCGTTCAATGTACTATTTTTAGATGATACGCGAACTCTTTTTGTTGACACAGCCTTGGCTGGTGTATTTTGATAAAAGTCCACTCCAAGGCACAGAAATGAAAGTGTGAACGACCCTTTCCGAGTATGCGAAATCTGTCGTCTCGATAATTTTTCGCACAGGCGGGATTATCCAACAAGTGTTTGCCAATTGCAGAATTTTTGGCCTTTGATTGTTCCGCATCAATCTTGAGCGGATGAGTTAATGGTGTTCTTTTGAATTCTCTACTAGTTGCTGACGATTACCCCTGACGAGTGTCAGC
>ATSW01057333.1:0-13831 GCA_000444245.1 Botryllus schlosseri | reverse complement strand
GTCTCAGAGGCTGCACACCAATTTCGGTGCAATTTCATGGGGTAAGCCAGTAGAATTGAAAAATATATATTAATTTTTATCGAATAAATCCAAACCTTTTTCTCCTATAGCAATGCCTCCATACAGGTTGGAATTGGACCAAATTTGGTGTGCAGTCTTTAGTTAGGCAACCTAACAATTTTATCAAGTAACCAGTTCAATTTGAAAAAAAAATCATTTTCGAACACCCCCCTAGTGATCACTGGTCAGTAACGAACTACTTCTACTTCAGTAGTTTAAACAACGCCTACTCCTACTTGGCAAATTCTTACGAAAAGC
Organism: Botryllus schlosseri; assembly: GCA_000444245.1. NCBI lineage: Eukaryota > Metazoa > Chordata > Ascidiacea > Stolidobranchia > Styelidae > Botryllus > Botryllus schlosseri. The sequence goes on along the minus strand of ATSW01057333.1, from coordinate 13,513 downwards.
CATATATTCTTTGTACTTGAATTTTGTAGATAAAGTACTTCTAGGATGTTTGCAGAGCCCCTGTGTCGCGGTAACAGAATATATATTTTTGAAAATTGTTCCTGATTGTAGGGTCAGTAGTGGTTTCCTGTTAATCGCGAATATACAACTTGATATTTCGATTGACGGCTTAAAGGCCTTAAAGTATGCGACCCAGTGACCAAATCCACTGCTCAAAACTACTTAGCTATGACATCGTTTTCCAAGTCCACATAAATTAGTTTTAACATGACTTGGAAATCGCAACTTCTAGTTGTAATTGAGTAACGTTACCTCTTCAAGAGTGTCCTCTTTCGGATGCACCTTAAACTGCGAGCTCCCGTTCAGGTCCAGGTGAAGCGTATACCCGTCCATCCCGCTTAACGACGGCGAAGAGTGCTGATGTTTCATCGTGGCTCGTATCTCCCTGAAATAAACACGCAAGCATGTCGACTCGATGGCAATGAAAAGGCAACGCATATTCCAAACGACTTTCCACCTTGAACTAACATTAAGCGGAGCATTTTCCGCAGACTAATTCAACTTAATGTTGTTCTGCGTGCTTCGAATCGGCCTGCACGATCATTTGCACATCGAATATGGCCCTTTGGTCAAAAAACCCTGTTCGGAATAATGCCAAATCATCTTTATCGTGATGTAGAACTGGGATTATATTATTTGCGGTCGTATAAAAGGTACATTACTTATGCGAACTTTCCCGCTAAAACTATCACCATCTCACCCACCTTCTCTCTTTTACGCCTTCCTCATTACCATCGCCTCCTTCGTTTCTCTGCTCCCGCTGCTTTCTCCGCCGAGCCGACCAACCGCTGAGACTGTCCTCCACGCCGTTAGCGGGCGCTACGGAGTCGTTATTGTTCAAATCTTCTTTGTGCGGTCTGGAGCGCAGCGATTTCGCGGAGACGCGCGCCGTTATGTCGCGCATTTCGCGCGTCGCAATCTCGGACGCTGCGTCCAGCTTCGCGACCGCGTCTTCGTTTTTCGCGCGTCGCGCCGATCTCGCCTTTGCTCTGTCTTCGGCTTGAGCGATAGCGGCCGCGTCTTCGTTTTTCGCGCGCCGCGCGGATCTGACCTTTAACCCGTCTTCAGCTTGGTTATTAGTCACACGGGTTTTTCTATCTGTAACCACAGACACTTTCACAGATCCGTTTCTGATCTCAGACCTTTTCGGCGCGGTAGTCTCAAGAGTCACCACGGTTTTCTCCTTAGATGTCTTAACTCTGACGTCGCCGTTACGTTTCGGCGCTCTTTCCTTCTCTAGATCATCGTTCATTTGAGTCTTGTACTTCTGTAGTCTGCTGCGAAGGTCATCGCCAGCTGGGTTGCTGATTTTATCGCGCGCGCGGCGCGATTCACTCTTTTTCGCGCCTCGCGCGATCTTCCCTTCCTCGGTGGCGGAAATCTGCGCTTTCACGCTGATTCTGTTTTGTAAAGCTCTGGTCGAGTAGCGATCCATTTCTTCTTCAGATTCGCGTTTTTTCGAGTTTTCCGATAATTTCCGTTTGGAATCTTTTTTCGTGCGCTTTTTCGCGGCGTCGCCCGTTTTCCGCGGGCTTGGACGGACTATGTGCACGTGGAACAAGTCGGCTGTCTCCGTTTCTATGACAGGATGTGACGTCACAGGCGCCTGTATTACGCGTCTTGATTTCGCCGCTTTTTCAACACGCTGAACTGTCTCGACCAAATCAACTTCCTTCTCGAATTTATCCGATGTATCTGATTCTTCACTGTTATCAGCGTTGTCAGCTCTATCAGAATCGTTTACTTTAATATAATCGGCGTTGTCAGCTTTATCGGAGTCTTTTACTTCTTCAATGTAATCAGCGTTATCTGAATCGTTTACTTCTTCAATATAATCCGCTTTATCTGATTGTGTTACCTCTTCGATATTATCAGCTTTATCAGATAAGATATCGCGATTGTCTTCTTCCGCGTGCGAAGATTCCGCCTCTTGCGAGCAACTCTCGTCGTGCGCAACCTCGACCTTGCTGGCTTCTACGATCTCGGACAAAGTAGGCGACGTTTCACCAGGTTCTAGTTCGGATTCGGACTCGGATTCGGATCCGGCGACTTCGTAAACTTGATCGCTCGAAACTGACGAAGATTCCTCGCTGCTGCTAGATTCTAGCGAGTTACGCCGGTCGGATTTCGATAGAGTTCTACGCGCAGGACTCGGCAATATTTCCAAGTCTTCCGTGCGAGACACGCGTTTTCTAGGCGTGGGGGTAGGAGAGGCGCTTTTAACCGGAGATGTAACCGGTTTTCGTTCGGTCACAACACCAAAATCGGGTTTGTAAGGCGATTTTTCGGAGTCGATTTTCTGTCCCAAAATTCGGTCGAGGATGCTTTTCGACCTTCGTACGTTGCCTGGTACTACAGATATCGGGGAATATCCGCTAGAGTGGTTTTCTTTCGTGCTCTCGCTGCGTTTTATAGCAGAAAACGGTGTTGCTGGCGTGTTATAGACTGAATCGCCGCTAGTTTGTGTGACAGATACTCTTTGTGTTGAAGAATTATCGTTTTTAGTCGTGGGTACAGGCGGTTTAACCGAAAACGGGAAAGGAGACGCTGTTTTGTTGTGGCTGGCTGTACGCTTTGGTACGTTGTTGTTTAGCGAGTCCGCGTACTCTTTGAAACTGCCCGCTTTGGTCAGTAACGGCGAGCTGTCGACTTTTTTCAAGATAAAATCCTTCGGCCTGGTGAAGTTGAAGGAGCTCGCTCTGGCTACCGGGTAGGCTGGATGGTTGAAGGGAGTTGGGTTTCTCAGCGAAGACGACCTTTGGGATGACGCGGCGGCTGGCGGTTTCTGGAATGCAAATGGATGTCCGGTGAATAGATGCGTATATAACTAAGCAGAGGCGAAGGGCGTACGCAGTAGCGCGTCGTTTTTCGTTACGATATATTCGTGAAAAGCGAACCATCTAAAAACACCCCGAGAGGTTCCTACAGACATCCCAAGAACTTCCGTAAGAATACCTCAGTAAGGGCAATGTCCTAATAATATCCTAATATGATCTTCCACGGACAAAGTCGAGCGAGTCCAGCGATTTCCGGAAGGCAAACGTAAATACGTACGCCTCTGAGCACAATTGGACGACTAGATAATTCTAATTGTCTAATTAAGACTAATTATAGAGAAATGCAGGTAATCTAATTATAATCTGATTGGCAAAACGTTTAGATGCTCCAATTTTTTGCGAATTTAGTAAATCTAATTCGAATCTAATTTGCGAAAACTGTGTAGCTCCAATTCTAGTTCTAAGCTGATGCACATAAAAGCCGTTACGACGAGAGAATGACGGGAGCTGGTTAAATGATTCAATTCAGTTGTCTCACCTCGGACGAAACTAGGTCTTCGCCGCCTGCGCTGTCTGGGAGTTTGGTGGTATCGGCTGTGGGCGTTGATTCTGTAAAAAACGTATAGGCTCAAAGTATGATATCAAGTCGCCACGATATATATTCTCGAGTTAAATGCTGTCTCAGATTTTGTCGCACAAAATGGAAGCTGCATTCATGACAACTTCGTTGCCACTCTTGTGATGCAAAGGTCATAAAAATGTGCTATATATATAATATTACGGCTTGTTATACTGCGAGATGTGAATTTGCATAGACGCTACCAAACCCGAGCGCGAATCGCTACACTCCGCAAAAACGCGGCCACATCAATGGGCAAAGATCTCGTAAAACTACAAAAATCTAAAAGTCCCAAACGGATTCAAAGCTCTCACCTCCTTCTTGAAGACTCTGCTTCAGAAGTCGGATGGTCTCCTTTATCTTAACCCGCTTGTCACGGTCTGTAAACTGTTTAAGCTGCGAAAAACAGAGAGAATTCACATAAGCGGGTTAATACAGTATTAAAACTTTAATCGTATCAAAGATTCCAAGGCCTCGCCAACAGAGCTAAACGCGGATTCCCGACAGTCTGTATCAAAAGTTCGACCGCGTTAAGTGCGCACTTGAAATAACAACATTAAATCTGCGCTACAAACAAAAATACCGATCCACGTTCGCGGACTCGCGACATTTAGCAGGCTTACTTGTCCCGTTTGGGCGGCGTTGCACAATGCGTGCGGATACGCACTCGTATTGCACGCACATAAATGTCATTTCAACAAACGCGACTAACTTTGTACATGTTTGGTATGGTATGCTGTGATACCGGCAATTGAGGGTTACAGCGTTCCACAGTGGAAAATCGTATCGATACTATAATTCTTGTTGATAAGTTAACCATTCGCAATTAGAGGCAAGGACCATGCAATTCCAGTACTTGAAAAAATCATCTCCCACTGTTGGAATCATTGAGCCCAGGCCTAATTGTAACTCATTCAGAACCCTTATAAGCACAAATAGTTCTGTAACAACCCATTGTCTACATGTTCAAACTGCACAGAAAAGCCTTAAAATATTTACGATGCCGCACTTAGGTTTGTGTGAAAAATGTGAGAATAATTAGTCTGTAGAAAGCGCGTAATTAACCGACGGTTTCGGTCTCCAGGTCAGTTTGCAAAGTGAATGTGCTGATCACGCGTTCAAATCACACACAATTTCCCAGCAAGCCGTCAATCGCGCAGTGATTATGGACTGTATCAAGACATGGGCGAAACACCATCTGACAATAATAGCCAACGTAAGAAATCGCATCGAAACACGCGCTCCGATCAACACATAATCAATAGGAACCTAGAAACGTAAGATGTCTGCATTCGCTTGATTGTAGCAGTATGCAAAACAGTCGGTCTAGACTCGACATTCTACGAAGTCCAATCTGAAAGGTAATTCCTGTCACGAGAACTTAGAAACTCGACTACAACCTGAAATGAACCGCCATTACCGGGCCGAGGAAGGCCGCAGTTGACGGGTAATGCAGATGTATCGCTGGTGTGCGATGACGCACGGTCAATAACGCGCCCTTAAATTGCATTTCAATGAAATTTACGGCGCGACGCAGTTCTTTTTCCATCATTATTGCTACGATTTCGAATTCCAAATTGCATTAAACGTTGCCGCTAATGATGCCGCGAATTAACGTGACCGAATTGAAGTCGGTTATCCCGGTAGTAACGGTAGTTAATGTGGAACTGCCATGAGATCGCGCTATTAAATACATTTAGACTGCAATCGGTGATCGATGGTTGATATACATAGTTCGTTCCAATTCTCTACTAGTTGCTGACGATTACCCCTGACGACTGTCAGCCGAAAGAAAATACTTCAGTTTACTTCAATATGAATATACTATTCAATTGCATACTGTAGTTCTGCACCTCCGGGAGCATCTCCCGGTTTAAATATACGTGTTCGCAAACTATGAACACTGAACAGTCTATACTCTCCAATATAAAACGCACTCATTCATTTTCGATCGGTCACTCTGGCAATACGCTGGAAGACCGAATTTCCGTTTATTTCCTCGATTTTTTTTCTGCTCGCTTCTAATGTCTGCGAGAATAGCCCGCATCTATTACGGCAGTAATTCTTGTGACAATTCTAATGGGACCTTGCTTGTGAAAATTGACGAAAAACGCACAAATATCACTCGATTATTACAGATGCCACTAGCAGGGTTGTTAACAAACTTGGACATGCTAATCCTAATCTAATTTGTAAAATGCTTCTATATTCCAATTAAAATTGACTCTAATATCTGGTTGTTCTGAAAATGCTGCAAGAGAACGGCATAGTGCAAACCAACCTACGCCTGGGTTACGGGCACTCGCCATTCTCGTGCTTATAAGAACGAATTTTAATTTGATATATACTGAACTTGACTTTGGATTTATTTATTTCTGACACAGAATTTAATGCAATTCCAAGTTTTTGCGCATTTCAATTTTAATATCATTTGGAAAAACTGCAGCTATGATCCTAATTATAATCTGATTTGAAAAAAAACTGCAGCGAACAAGCATAGAAATACGCTCTTCAGACATCAGCAGATATTCCCACTTCGTCAACTTAGCAAATGCGGGAAAACACGAAGAATCGTTTAGCCGAAAACGCCATCGCTAATAAACAAACAACCAACATCGAAAGCGTACGGTGCGCAATTATGTGCTCGACTCTAGTGCGCTGGCGTTACGTGACGCAGCGTATGTACTTGTGTAAGAATACTGGTCGTGTACCGGAGATTTAAAATTATACGCGTGGCTTCTTCTACTTGAAGAAAAGATGATGCAACCGACGCGAACCAAGCAAGTTCGCGTGCAGCTGAAGTTTGAAGGAAAGATTTGGGCGGGATTACGAGAAGCAGGTAATTGAAGCCGGGATTACGCCAAACTAGCTTCTGTCGACTGGTTGATAGAAAAACAAAGGCGAGACGGCTCGAGTCAAATCGGTCCATCGCAACGTAAAAATGACAATGCTTCGAGAGAATACTTATCTAAATGCCAACAGATCTATGCAGGAAATGTTTCGAACATGGGTCAAAGCCAGCGCGCGTCCGCGGACAATTTCCAGCAACTAATGATCGGGGCTGGCCAGCGTCGTCACAATCGATATTACGTCACAAATATTCCAGATGGGTCCGACAGCGCTCGGGATTAAAAGCGACTATGAAGCTGGCACGGCCTTGCACGAGTTCAATGTCGATTGTTAGTGCGTGGAGCGTCATCGTTTCACCATAATAACTCATCTCGTGTGAAAACGAACAAAGTACTGTTTGTCGTGCCAAAACCTATAAAACCGATAGAAATTACGATCATGTGTCCGAATTAAAGGGAGAATCGTTCGAATTGACCGGAGTTTTTTACGTTACGTTTTCCGTTCCTGAGCATTTTGGCAGAATAAAAAGGTTGTCCGGTGTCGGAATTATATTCCATCACTGCGATCCGCAATGCGCGGAAGACGCAACGTATGGACCACATCCTGTCGGCGAACATGCATGCAAATAGTCTCGAATTCTCGTTGATAAACCAACTTTTAGTGGAAAGAAGCGTATTATTTTAGTACCAGGAAATATCAACCCTGACTATGCGACTCGAATTAGAACGCCCAGCTCTAGTCAATTGCAATTGACTAATCTGGCGCGTCAATTGCACGGACCGCGTGTTCAGAGCAGGGTTCCCGCTTCAAGAAATAACTCAGATTGCTTCGTACTCCAACTGCCTCCATAAAATCTGAAATAGGCATATGGTAGAGCATCGTATAAACGCCACAGTTACGTCATTAAAAACGCAGCGCCATTACCTCATCCTCACTCGGACGGTAAATCGTAAAGTTTAAAACTAGAACTGAAACACTTTTAATATGACTGATAAGCTGTGGCGTAATCCCGAAGCAATCCCCTGTGAACCGGCAAGTGACGAAAAATCACCGTACAAACCGCCGCGGCAATATACGCGCGTAGCAGATATCTCATATACGTGCGTAAAGCCACCTGAATGTTTCGGGTTCAGTAGGCGCGAAGTTATTGTGTCTGGCCAAATCTAAACATTACTAAATAAGCGGCGCGACGAAAATAAACCACGACAGTGCGGTTTGGTGAAAGTAACAATCGAATATTCGCGCGTCTATCACGCAACAATAGCGCCGTGTCCTCGAGAACAGTTGACAACTAGAAAATTTTAAGGCACATGTACAATTGTACAAAATGTACATATATTTGCCATTCTCGTGCTCGAAAATAAACTACAATTTGCTATGAACTGGACTCAATTTCTGTTGTGCATTCTTTGTCATTCGGAACTTCATTTAATTTCCGAGATTTCTGCGAATTCGCCAATTCTAATTCTAATCCAACTTTGAATGGCTGAAAAGTTTCCAGTCCAATTATGCAGCGGACACATAGATGCCACGCTGCGCATATCAGCAACCGGGCCAAAACAAAGCGCGATTATCGCTGCCAAAATCCACGGGAATCCGTCTCCACAGCGGCCGACCGTGAAATCGTCTGTCAGCGCGGTCCGCCAGCAAAATAAACACAGAAAACCGGTGTTTACGTGACTTGGCCAGGCGAGAAAGCGCGTGGCTGTTGTAAAGCCAAGATCAGACGAAAAATCTGCTATATGATCAGCGAAAGGTTTTGTTCAACTGGTACATATCTAGCTGCTACTGGACTCCGATACACAATTGAGCAATATAATCATATTGAAATGTGTACCCACAGAGCTTTAAACGCCAATAGATTATAAAATCCTGGATATTATTGTAATTCTACCTATAATACATCCTCGTTAGCAATATTATGACATCACCAGAAGGGATCAGTCATCAATTACATTGATATCATCAGATCCCAATTCGCACCATTATAACTGTTATAAAACCCTACCTGCATAATAAAAACTAGGCGCTGAATACTTGCTTTTTCCTTGGAGATATCTAGTTCTACTTCTACGGGAGTAGGCCAACTAACGATGACTTGTTTGACCACCTCCGCGTATTATATCGCTATCATCGGATCCCAATTCAAACCGTCATAACCGTTATGAAATAACTCATATTCTGCCTACATAATTCCTACACATAGCTGTTTTACACAGACTTGTGTACGAACTACAAGATTTAAAAAATGCGCAGCTAGAACTAGCACGACACACTTTTCGAAATCCGCATCTAGAACCAGAACCAGAACTACTCAACATAATAGCGGTTAGTCGATCACCAACTAACTAATCCGCAGTTTGAGCAAGTCTGGTGGCTTCACAACTTCACAATCACACCATTTGAAACAGCCTAGCACGAAATTTGAACCTCTTCCAAAGCCACGACCTTTCTCGGTGTAGCGCCAACCATAGTGACTGCGCGCGTGACAACATGCAAACAAGCCCGCCACCGGAAACTAAGGTAGGAGCCAATGATTCATTCCTAAATTTCAAATCGCATCCTGAACCGCTATTTCTGCTTACAAACAAACCCGACTAATAAGAGACTCGACAGAAACCTTGATAGAGGCGTACGCGCCTCGAGACACGAGTCAGCCGCTAGGCTGCAATTAGAATCGCTTAATTCACTATTAGGCAAGGTCGAATCGTAGCATCTCACCAAAACCGACAATTTAAGCCGCCCGTTATTTAGCTACAGAAGTTCCTTGGGAACGGGTATTATTAAGGACATCTAAATCGCGTCTATACCAACAAGATAATCGAATTCCTTTAACAGATATTTCTCAAGTGTGGTTATGTACTAACTTCAGTTTCAGGACCTACACGCTGTATACAACTATCATTAGGAACGGCTATAATTATTCCTGTTACGCTACCACGCCCCAAACACGCCCACTCTCTGCCGCAATACACAACAGACTTGAACGACTCCATAATTCTAGTTGTCTAATTAACAAATTAGAGTGAAATGCCGGTAATGTAATTCTAATCTAATTTATCAAGTTTCTTTGCTCTAATTCTTCTCTAATTTGTGAAATGTTCGATACGATCCAAGCCATGTTGTACAGACATTTGCTATTCTCATGCTTAACGAGAATGAGCTGATTTGATACGAACTTCGTCCGATGTTCGGGTTTCGCGAATTCAGCAATTCTAATCCGAGTTGGAAAAAGCTATGTAGCTATAATTCTAATTCCGGCGTAACTTGAAAAAAACTGTAGTTATAATTTTAATTCTAGTCTAATTCGGATAAAAAACTGTGTAGCTATAATTCTAATTCTAATATACTCGGTGAAAGCTGAAAATTTTCTAGATATCCAAGTCTTACACAACCCACAATGGCCACAATTATAGTAATATTTCACCCTATAGTCTTGCGCTGACCGCTGACCATACGCTACCGCTTTCGCTTTCTGCAGAATTACAGCAAATCGTCTTCACACAGTCCATTTAATCTACGATTTCGTCGCTACTGATGCGTCACCCTGTCACGCTTGGTATAACTTTGCTTTTATTTTCTCTAAAGCTCGTAATTTGAGGGCTTGAAACAGCAAACTAGCTTTGTGTAAGAGCAGAAATCGAGGCGACGGGAAAAATAATACGCGCTAAAATGCGATGAATAATCAGTCGAGTAGAGGGATTCATACGCAACTTGACACTTCGGATATGGTATTGATGAATAATATCATCACTGTTGCTGTATTGAATACCGAGGACCGAGGCATCAGAACATATTTAGACTAGACTAGAAATATAGCTACACAGTTATTCCCAAATTATAATACAATTCGAATGATAGCTACGTAGTTTTTTCTAAATTACATTAGAATTAGAATCACATTTCACTCGTATTAGTCGAATTAGCAAACTATAACTATCTATAGTTGTCCAACTATGCCACATTGCCACATATAAACTTGAATTAAGGTATTCTAACTATTTAACACTGAAAACAGATATTACATCATAAATGTAATCAAATCACTATTCAATGAAGTCAGCCATGTACAAATCTCCAACAATGTTGCTGACGATATCGGAACAAGCGAAATGTCGCTTTCCAATTGATAAGCAGTCGTTTTACGCGCAGTAAAGTGAAGTCGAGAAAGGTTGACCTCGCGGTAAAATCCAAATCAATACAACGCAATACTCCAAGATACTATCATACAACTACGAATTACGCAGATACCTAGCCCGACATCACACGCTTTATGACGAAATATGGAGCATTGCAAACGCCCTTCTCACACGCCAATACAACAGATCATGAGATAATTCGGTGGTTTCGAGTGTCAGAGACGTAATAGACGATTGCGTATCATCGCGAATGACCTGCCGGAAACTGCAATGCACGCGCGTATGGACATTGGAGAATGTTCGGTTCCAAACTAGAAAACGAACTGTAATCACTCGCAGATTTGCACAAATGGATTGGAAACTAGCACCAACTAATTCTTATGTAATTCGTGAAAGGTGTCCAGTCCACTGTCCATGCTATAATTCTAATCTATTTTCTGGTAATCTTGAAAATGCGTTCAATTTGTAAGGGGATATGAATGCGAACAGCATAATGGATGTATCAAATCCTTCCACAAAATTTCCCGGGCCACCCAATGGTTAGCAAACAATTTCCTGATGGATAATTGTCTAATTGACATCTGCGCTGTGTTTATGCCCTCGAGGACCCTACCGGGCGATTCTAAAACAAATAATCACGACAAGACATCAATCATCGGCCATTATGAGAAAGAGTATATGGCATTGCATTGCTACCATCAGATCTCAATTTAAACTCGACAGTATATCGTTGTAATCTCGTCACTATCAGGATTTATAACCGCACTGATAATATCCCTAAAATCTATTGAGCGATTGACAGTATCAGGCCACGCTGAAATCCCACCTGTACCAAGATAAGACAGTATGTCCTTTACAAGTCAAGTGGAACTTTTAGTGCTAAAGTCTGCATACCAGCTATGCTAGTTCAACAGCTTGCAGCATTACGGCTTTGTTACGTAATTGAACTAAGCATGTCTGTTGTCTGCCCAGGCTATGTCGAATGCTTCGCGTGAGGTTGGGCTGGTCTTTGCTGACAAAACCGCTTACAATATGCCCACTGATTCATCATTTGTGCACAAAACGTATGCTATAGATCGAAGGAGTGAATAACGCCATTACCGCGAAGTGTAAATGCACTTAATGTATACAAACACGAAAGTTCTACGACAAAACGCAGAATTCTTAGATATCTGAGACTTCTTCTGGCACGGCCATAGCAAATAGCACGCTTTCTCATCTGTAATGCCTTATTCAACAATCTATGCGTCAATCTAGGGACAGCATACCAGTGTAAACCCGTCGAAAAACATACCCAAAACCAACAATTCCAGGTATGCAGCAGCAGAGTGTTGGATACTAATCCGACTATGCTATGCTAACACTCTCCCGTTTTGATGCATCCTTATAGCCTAAATTATGAAGATATAACAGCCTAATTTCTGTCTGCAAACACCTGTCACCTCTAGGCACACAACAGCAGTTTTATCTATCAAATGACAATGCTACTTTCCCAGCGAAAAATGCGAGAAATGCGTTGATCCTGCGAAGCCTTACTGTGCCTTTACCTAACCTTCTTCTTATCCTTATACGGCTCATGCAAACCGCGAGCCAAGCGTGTTCGAGCGTGTCAAAGAAATCAGCCTCAGGTGAGACGGATCGGCAATATCGCGCGCTGCTCGCAGGCTGAACCAAGGCTAACCAAACACTGTAACTCGTCTCGCGATAAAGTTAGGACAGCCCGGGCGCACTTATCATGATTTGATTGAGACAAGGTGCCAAAACCATAAAAACAAGAATTACTCAGTAAACCGCGATGACTCTGGCTGCGCTGCCGGTAAACAACTTGTTAGCAACAAGTGTCCCAAGCTAATCACCAGATACAAGCGGCAATTCAAAAACAGTAGCCTGTATTTACAAAATCAGCGTGCGATTTCGCAATGATAAAGAGGCCATAGGTAGGGCTGTGCAAAATCCAATACTTATCGAGTACGATTGTATCACTCATAACGCCTTTATAACAGTACGATAGATGCAGAGAGCTGAAATACGTACCGGTACCCTTTATACGCGACCACAAAGAATACAACGCAAGTTTTTCATTACATTAAATATAATTAGGTCGTTTCTGGAACATTGCACCCTGTGACAATGCCGTGGGTTGATCAAGACCTCATAGATGTGTCCTTTCCACTAAAGTAGGTACGTAGCTTTGTAATACATGTTTCGTAAGCAGCGATAAGACCAATCAATGCTTTCACAGCGCAAAATAATATCGAAAGTATAATTTTCGTTTATAAATTAATTCTTGGCGGCAAGAAGCGCGTTATTTCATAATGGTCAGCCCTAATCATACTGTCACTTCCTGGTAGTATATTTTGTTCTGAATTTCAATATTTTCAAGAGCGATCTTCATAATTCACGTTAAATGCGTGTGTCAAACCATGGAAGATTTACGTCACTGAGCGAACTGTCGATGCTCTCTTCTCAATGATAGGAAACTAGCAATTTCGCTTCCTGGCTGAATACCACTCTTTCTTTGAATGAAATGCCGAATGGCTTTTGAAAGGTTGATTTTTTGGCAAGAACATGTAGCTAGCATACGTTAGGCGTAATGTCCGGTGATTATAAAATATAAATGGATTGGAAACGTTGCGACGCAAATGTAACGGTATCGAAACCGCATCGTCACACGAGGCTGAGTTACACCGCAATATCAGGGTTGCAGGCATAACAACAAAGGATGCAGGGCATTTTCGGTAACGAAACGAGGCCACAGGCCATTGTTACTTAGCGGCATCGGAAAGGTGATTACGTCATAATATTGACATCCTCCCAGGTTACAATGAGCGGGAGGTTAAATTCGTGTCGGTTCAACATTGCTGTCATAAACTACAATGCATTATTCGTCTAACTAACTATGAAAAGAACAGAACTTGGTTGAATTTGCAAGTTTTCACGAATTCAGTAATTCTAATTCTAATCTACTTTGGAAAGACCGTGTCGAAATAATTATAATTTTAGTCTAATTCTAATTTGGAAAATTTGAAAATTTTCAAATAGTTCGAGTCTGGCTTTAGTAGCGAATC
>ATSW01057331.1:0-10291 GCA_000444245.1 Botryllus schlosseri | reverse complement strand
CCGCCCTAATCATTACACAATGATCGCTAATCATTATACAATTAGCGGGATTGTCTTTAAACGACAGTATATAGCAGCCAAAGCCTGCGAGGCCGGCGGCGAGTTAGTTTAGGCCAACGAACCGACATCTTGCGCACGATGCCTATTACAGATGCGATTGCGCCTAGGCTAACGGTTATGTCATGCGCAACAGGTCTGTTGGAGATGCGACTGATTACGCAAGCGATTATATCGTGCGCACATGGCCTCTTGTATATGTATAAATTGCATATGCGATTGTTCGGGCCTGTCGTTGACGCGATTAATTGGCGAGAATTGCCGCACGCGAGTGTCTATTAGTGACCTAATTTCGCTCGTGTACAAACGGCAAACCAACTCAGCAGGAGATCGCGTGCTTGTGCACACAACTCTCGTTAATTGGCAACACGCTCCGACTAATTGGCAGCGCGTTACACTCTATAATACGAATTACTACGTGCGATGGCTGAAAGTGATGCGCGATTGGAAACAAACATGAAGATAGGTGTGATTTCAAGTTTTTTATCGAGGGAGATTTTTTTCAAGGCTTGTTGTACCCATGTATAATACGCACCCCCCTATTTTAGGGCAAAAATCGTGAAAATTTTGCGCATTATACATAGAAAATTACGGTAGTTATTTTGATCACACCTGGATTCCTGCCACGTGCCATCATAGAAAATTTCAACTGGTGTTGTGAATGAAACCTGTCTGAACATTGTTGTTTTTAAAGACAACCACTGCACGAGTCGAGTCATTAAACTCTTCGAGTACAATTTCACGCCAGCAAAGATTCCAATAATTTTCAAGGCGTTCCCTCTCGCTTGTATTAAGTTCTTGATCAATTCCAAGCTAAGCAATATGCATCGGAATCCATTGATCCGCATTCAAATCAAAATCAATTAGGCTTTAAATTCGTTATTGCTAGAAAGTAGAATGGATGAATTGTCACGAGACCACTACACTCCATCGTAGAAAAGCAACTCAATTATCTGTTCTAACCAGGTCGGACCGGACCGATTTATTATTGGACTGTTGTTGATTTGCAGGGTCTTTGTCAGTTCGAGTCACAGTTGAAGGAGGACAGACTGGAACAATAACGAAAGATATAGAGACAGGCGCTCAGTCTTTGTTGCTACCTTGCAGTGTATCAGCGACCAGTTCTTCTGGGGATGTGAAGTAAGCTCTTTGAATATTGTAGTTTAATTATCAGTGCTACTGACTTTTGACTTCTATCAATCATTGAATATAGTGGGGGCAATACACAGGTTACTCTTTTATAGGATTGATGTTATCTTTAACCATTGCATCCTTCACAGCCACGGGTTGGTAGGACAATAATTGGGAATCATTTCCGAAACCATTTTGTGTGATTCCTATTTATTATATTAATGAAAAATATGTTTGACTGGAGTTATGGCATTGATTGTGATTTCATTTCATGCTCTTCATTGCTGTTAGTGTGGAATCCATTTGGTCCAGATGTCCCAGTATGTCATGCATATTAGTTTTTATTTGCTTATTTGGGAACAATTGGTTGTTTGCTAACTCGATTTCTTTTTTGATAAACACGATTTGTTATCAGCAGGTCTGTACTAAGAAACTATCCATTTCATTGATGGAACTATTGTATTACAGTTGTTAATGAAATGATATTCATCTAGTTTGGAGTGGTCGTCTGGTTCATCGGTTGAGGATCAAGCCAACATTATCTATTTCCAAAAGAAAATACTCAATACCGACAAGTACAGTCTTCAAAACCCTTACAGTCTTGTCATAAAGAATATCGTTCCTAGTGATTCAGGCAAGTTGAATTATCGAAAATAATAGGCTAATGATATTGATGCCGCGATGCTACATAA
The DNA here is from genome assembly GCA_000444245.1 of Botryllus schlosseri. Classification (NCBI taxonomy): domain Eukaryota; kingdom Metazoa; phylum Chordata; class Ascidiacea; order Stolidobranchia; family Styelidae; genus Botryllus; species Botryllus schlosseri. Next base: position 8,411 of record ATSW01057331.1, on the reverse strand, counting down.
TGATACGGGCTTTATAATATCTGATAGGCGACTTCTAATGCTAAAATGTGTATGCGGGGTGTTGTCAAGTATCATGTTTAATTTCAATCCTTGTGACCCTATTTTTATTAATATTCAGGATTTTACAAATGTCGTGCTGTCATAATTGAGGACTCTCCTACGGCCGGCGAAGCTTACTACGATTTAACTGTTCTCGGTATGCTATTAATTTTGTTACTTAATAGACAGTACATGTAAATGTGATGGTGCTGCTGTTGCGTATAATTGCCTGGAGTAGACTACTGCATGCTTAACTCTTTCGGAGAGATTGGACTGCCATCAATAAATAATCGATTGCTAATTTTCTGTGCTGCAGCGACACTTTGACCCTGATTCCAATGTAAAGCAAGTCTTAGGTGAACTGTTGAATGTAACCAACCGCCACCAACCGAAACGGTAGGCCTACATTACGCCACCAGCAGAGTTGAACTAATAGAAATTCCAAATTAGATTTCGAAGTGGAATTATTGAATTCGCAAAAAGATGGAAATTGAGTTGAATTCCGTAGAAGAAAATCTGATTTCATTCTCATAAGCATGAAAATAGCAAATGTCAACACACCAAGCTTAGCTGTTTCAAACTATAGAGTTCTCCTGTAGCATTCTCTGAAAATCCAGAAATTGGAATATAATTGGAACATATCACAAATTAGGTTATAGTTAGATTACTGGCATTTCACTCTAATTATAATTAGTTCAATTGGACAACTAGAATTATCTCATTGTCCATGTCTCCCACAAGGACTGACTGCCATTATGTTATGGGTCTTTCCTTGGAAACCTTTTCGCATGCACATAGAGCAAATCTGGCATATTTCTATTGAGAATTAAGAGATTACTGCTCATATGTAGGGGGAGAGTGGGTAGGTATGGGCCACCAAATCTTACAAAGCTATAACTTGGCCAAACTTGGTCTAATATTCCTAATTTTCGGTATAGACGATCATTAGTTATATGGCTAACTATGACTGGTAGAATTAAGCTAAAATACCCATGTATTTGGAAGTGACGTCAAATTTTGTAACAATACATCATTTTTGTAAATAAAAAATAGGGTACGAGGTATGGGCCGGGGGGTGGTGAGGTATGGGCCGCTGTCTGTATTGAATCAATGAATGCCATTCATATCCTACAAACCTCAACTCTTGTCACAGTTACCAACAGTTTGTATATACTGATATAAAGCTGGGCTGGAAGTGGACAATTCATATATTTCAATTCCCGTATTGATTGAAAGCCATAACGCATAACGAAATAAGATAACTAAAAATATGTAACATGAAAATCACTATCAAATCATGCTTCTTTCGCTTCAACTACCCCATCAAACAATGACAAACCATGATACATATTTGAGCATATGATGACATACTGTGCCAACAAACTTTTCTCCTCGTCATTAAAGGCACTAGGCAGTATTGGAAAACGATTTTGAAATCTTTTTCATGTGAGACTCATCCCCTGTTTTTCCATATACCTGTTTAATGTAGCTCTAGCAATTTTGTACTGACGGCATTCTTCTCTCCCTCCCATGCTTCAACGTTTCATATTGCCAAGCTCAGATCTGATTCTGAAAACTGGCCTTTTTATGGGTTTCATGATTTACTTTCAATTGACTGTATATGGGAGGGATAAGACCAACACCTTCTGTATTCTAGAAATAAATATATTTAATAGGATCATTCAAATATTGATTTCAGGTATATGTTATGCTGTCCCATACCCCAGTCTATTGAGGTATGGGCCGGCCCATACCCCAACCTGCTAAAAGGCCCGTACCTCAAACACTCAATCTTGGGGATTCTTTCCATAATTTCCAGATCCGAGAGATTGACAAAGGATTAAAACTATACTCTATAGACAGCATATTTCTATAGCTTTCACACCATATATAAGTCTAATCCACACGTGCACATATGTGGACTCAAACCCAAATTCCCTATTTTCAAATAAATTTACTTTAGACCGCAAAAATTATATATCTCTAGCTGAGTCAAAAACTCCGCTGGCCTCATGGCCGTGAGTAACGTGGGTGAGTCTGGAGCCTTTTTCTAACAATCACAGAGCTTGACAAGCATATGTGATGTCACAGTCACCAGATATGGCAGTGGCCTACACCTCAACAGTGGCCCATACCTACCCACTCTCCCCTAAGCATAACTCTATGCTACCATCGGTAGTAGGATTAGTAGCGTGATGAGGTGAGCTTCGTGTATTAAACAAAAATCCTAACTGGTCATCTTCTCAGTTCCTCCGTACGAACAAATATCGTGTGGATTTCCTCAAGATCTCGCCGTTACGATCGGTCAAAGTGCCCAATTCCATTGTGCAGAGGTTGTTAAAACAGGTGGGTAATTTTCCCCGTGCTGTGGTTGTGTTCTGTCCCTCTCTACTTACAAATAGACTGTTCTGTTGCTGACCTGATTTTGTTTTTTTGAGTATGGTACTACTTTTTTTTGTTATTGTAGAATGCGTTCAGCAATCCAAGAGCATCCCCAAATCAAAGCTATGTTCCAAGTTGTGATTTTAGATGATACCTACCCTAAAAGTCAGCTATTTGTTACATATTACATTGAAAAAATCCTCTTAAATCCGTGTTTTAAAGCAATTTTATAATCCTGAACCACTCTGGCTGCGCACTCTTATGGTATAGCCTATCGTTGTGCCTGAATGTCCCACGTTTGAATGCCTTCATAGAAATCAATGGCAGCATCGATGGTACAAGTAAAAATGAATATCATCTCTCTCTCTCTCTCTCCTTTGATATACAGCACAGCCCGCGCCTACATTTGAATGGTTCAAAAACGAGGTCAAACTCCCTCTGTCCTCTGCAAATAGTCCGAGTCAGTATCCAAATTCAAGCTTCACGTGGAGCGAAACCACGGGAATCTTGGAGTTCAAAGTAAGTTATCTTTTACATCGAATCTACCAGTCCATTTTATGGATGTGCTTGTGCTGCATAGACTGTAGCTGCGTTTCTGTCATGTTTCTGCTCTGATCCTAATCTTATTCCAGACTGTGGTTTCTGGCGACGCCGGCACATATTACTGCAAGGCAACCAACAAGGTAGGCTCTGCACAATGCAGCGCGGCTGCCATCACCACAAGTACGTACATTTTTTATGTTTGAAGATACTCTTAGAGGTACAGAACTTCGATATACTATTGAATAATCAATTCGTATTGAAATAAACCCAAATATTTTCGGCTGACACTCGTCAGTGGTCATCATGCGCAGCTAGTAAGGATTTCTAAAGTACTTTGCATGAACCCAAAAGATTCAGGTTTATTGCAATATTAGTATATTATTCAATTTTTTGCGTTTTAAAGAATTTCGGAGTCAGAACCCCTGCAGGAGACTGAGCATTAAGTTGCCCCCATGTCAGTCTCACATCACATTAGAGATAGTTTGGTATTTTGTCGTGCTGTGGGTTTGTGGGTTGATAGCAACTTAACAGATGTGTCATTTCTATATGTCATTTGGTAATACATGTTTCGAATGTTGTGATATGACCATTTGAGGTTTGAAGGCTTCCAAAGGTGATGATATCATGGAAATCATAATTTTATGTTGATAAATTAAAAGTGACCTAATGCTCTGGTACAGTTACAAAATTAGGATGTAGCTGTCCGCTTATCTTAGGTTACTAGGAAGGCACAGTATTTTAACATAAACTTGCAATCTGACTTATGTTATTTGTGAAGGTATTTTTGTTTTCTTGGCGTCTGAGACTCCACCTTTTGTCTTACACACGAGTAGACGCGGTATTTAGCATTCATTTTTACAATTGAATTTTCAACAGAGGAGGTCAACGTTGGGCAAATTGTCGGAATCGTGTTTGGGGTTCTGTTTGCCATCATACTCATCGGTGTATTAATTTGGTGGACGTATCGTAGAGGATACTGTGACAGTAAGTTTCTTCATTCATTTCTTGCTTGTTGTTGACCAAATATTGCGTTTAACGTTTCTCGTTGACTGTTTGGTAGTCATAATGCGTTGGGCCGAAACACCTAGGGTACGGTACGATTCATGTCTGATGTGAAGTACGTTCGACTGGGTGATAGACATTGTACTTGGGTTGGGGAGTGATTGCTTTTACATGTATAGTTTTGCAGTTTAATCCTATGAAATCCTGTATCGGTTGAAGCAAGCAACTGTGAATGCCTTGTTTTGATGCTTGTAAACTTCCATTTGTCATTACTATCAACACTACTCCATTTACACTTGATGTAATTGACGAAGCAGTGTTGTATCACGGGCTCTTCAAGCATTGCTTGTGGCCACTTACTGGAAGTTAGCTATCCTATTTTCCAGGGTTGTAATCAAGTCACAAGGCTTCGAGTTGCAAGTCAATCTCACTTTTATAGTTTTGACTCGAGTCAAGTCGAATCATTCTAAATTTGCCATGGGGTCCAAGTCAGTGATCAGAGGATTGAGTCCGAGTCCAAGTCATTGTGTTGACTGCTCAATTTCCAGTTAAAGTCTTGTTAATCCACTTTTTATAACTCTTCTTTGGTGATATCGAATGGTATAATATAGCAGTATAATATACTACTTTTCCTCGCTTTTAACAGTTTCTGGTCAAGTTCTAGTATCAATAGACGAAATCCCAATAGTGTGGTAACTTTACTATTCTTCGAAATGACAATGAAATGTCGGTTTTGGCCGTATGTGTCTCGAGTCATATGACTTGGTTAGAATCATGCACAATGACTCGAGTCCAAGTCAAATCAATGCACAGATTGACTCGAGTCGCGCCATTTCTGAATTTTGCGAAAATGACTCGAGTCAAGTCGAGTCATCAGAAAATCGTGACTCGAGTCGTTGCAACCCTGCTATTTTGTCTTATTCTAACTGATGCTAGAGATCCCACTGATGCTGTAGTTCCTGTCCCTTTGCATGGGTATTGCACTATGACTCCAGCCATAACAGTGCCTTTGAGGCTTTTAGGATGGATGCGATATTGTGGTATTCTCAACTAGTTTTGTGAGAGTCGATTATCACATTATCCAGCTGAAATTATTCCTATTAGTGGTGCCACCCAAACGTTGCTCTAATTCGTGTATTTCAATTCAGGTTTCATCGGAAAAGGCGACATTGATGACGAGTGAGTCTGCCGCATTATTTGTTCCAATTATAATAGTGGCAATGTTCCAAGGGCTTGATTCATGATCTGATATGGTAGACTCATCGAATCGCTACATGAACAGCCAGCCCCTAATTCTGGCCTATTCCATGGTATTTTGGTGGTAGACCTAGATCTCTTTGTCATGCTGATAGTGTTGGTCTGTTGTCACGGATTCAGCTGTAATTCTAATTTTTTCTATTATTTACTTACTTGTTTTGTTCTTACGTTCTTTTGTGTAGTTTCATATCATGAGGAATCTGCTTACCTCTTCTCAATCTCGTGCTGGTGCTCTAAGTAATGTTGTTTCGCTGTGTTGATTCAATCGTAGGTTTCGTTGAGTTGTTCGGTGATGTGTGTGAGGTTTTAAAAACATCACCAATCCATCACCGAATCTGGATATCATTAGTGCCAGGACGTAGAAAGCTCTTAATAAAGAATCTCAACTATGTCATGTTTCAAATTTCAAATATTCTAACTACTCTAATGTCTGTAATGATCCATGCTCAACGAAATTCGCTAATGTTTGTAGTTTCGACGATAAAAATTTGAGTCATACCAAGTAGGCTACCATTAACAAGAATAGAGATCACTAGCTTGACAGCCTACCTCGAGGCTATAAATTTGTGACTATGGTGTGGTTATGTCACAATTTACCTGATACATGACTTCCCATTTGTTTTGTGACTAACGTGACTGTCAACCTGAAGAAACAGCCAAAAACTACTATTTTGTAGTTCTGAGCTATAGGATTTTAACTGGAATGTTTTTTTCATTTCTCTGCTCGCAATCATTTCCGTTTTGTGTTGTGATTTGAATGTGTTAGGGAATCGTGCGCAATCAATCCATTGGTCTGTTCATCATTCTTGAAGGAAATAGTATTGATTGTTAAATCGTGAATTGCATTAAGTACGACTGGTGTGTCACTAACAGTGAGATTACGTTCTCGATAAAACCTAATGTTGAAGCACGCGGACATCCAGCTACAGGAATCATTTGGCATTGTGGTTCACATTGTTTTATATGCCTTAATAAACACCATATCATAAAACAACACCACAATTCTCATAGCATTTTTCTGGCATCCAACTATTTCTGTGCCAATTCATTAAAATGATAGGCCTGCTTCTAAAACTGACTATTGCACTGCACATTATTATAGAATAGTATGATAAGTCGATGGATTCCTGCAAACCCTTTCAATTGATTTGTTGCTTATGGACTTCTTAAATTTCATATTTGTAGTATAGAGACACTGGTATCCAGTCACTGTTAAAATTGCTCTTGGCTTTTCTTTGTTGTCTGTGGTATAACAGAGTCATTGATCAGAATGATTTTCTTCTTACCTTGGTGTGTGTACTATTCTTTCTATCCACTCTGGTGTGTGTAATTTTGTTGTGTGCCTTTTCATCGAAACGAACTCCGATTACCATATTTGGAAATTTATTGCGTTTTATCGAAAGTAAAGGTGATTTTTCGAATTATGTCAGCTCAAAAGTGTTTGTGAGTCACATGATGAGAACTGGTTTCAAGAATACGGTCTCAACCCAATTCGTTTATCTTCATCTGTATAGCTTGTAACAAAACCTTACACACTCTTGATCATGATTTCTTGTTGTATGCCAAATACCGGTAACATGTATCACTGGGATGTGTCAGCAAGATTGTGCAACGTTATAGAAAGGAACTACCTCATGACTCTTGTCACATATCACATACAACAAAAATGACGACATGACATGAATAAATTTCAGTGGTGGTGATATTAGGGTGTGTCGATTTGAATGGTGTAACTTTTTGCTCTGGATAATCCGGGTCATCAATTTTGAAAGTCTACAGTACGGTATAAACACATTACATACTTGCCGGTGTGCATCTTGATTATGTTAATACCATCTCATATTTCGGTAGATATAGTGGCTTGAAAACTTGAGATTACTGAATTGTACTTGACTGGTTTCGTCTTGCTGGATGTCTGGACGGAAATCGAAAGCTTTGTCAAAATACTGATAAGCCTGAAGTGCACTTAATAGCCGAAGCCGTTGTGTAATTCCGTTGAAGTGTGACTTGACTGACGTCACCTACTAGTCGAGATATATCGATTTCCAAACGACATCCTAGGTCTGCACTGTGCCCAATCTTCAATTTGGAATAACAATTCAATAACATACCACACTGGCATATTATTTTGTTTTAAATCATAACAGACTTGACACATTAGTACAAAATGGGCAACTCGTTTAAACCTATCTCACTCAAAACATGTCTCGGATATTGTATTGATTTTGGTGAATAACAATATGCAGAAAGTACTCTTGAACGACTCTAAATATTGGTGTCTGCTGGCAGCACTTTATGACTAGCCGCTAGGGATTTTGTAATCGGTGCAATATTGTCTAGCATTGTTGTTTACTGGCAAATGTGTAATATTTGTGATCAATATGTTACTACTTCCTTCAGTATCGAGAGCTGCGAAGCTGTGAAACTATGAGTCGAATCTGAGACATTTCATTGTAGATTTGTTGGTTGGTAATACTTATTCCTACTTAAGAATGGTGATTTCAGGATTAAACCGACCCGCATGATTTCTGCTTGACTTGGCTTTGTATGTTAATGAATGCAGAATAATATTTTACTTGGTTTCATACAGATCGATACCATTGGCACTTGCATTGATTGAAAATACTACTTTGTGCATAATCGATGACGGTTTAAAATGTGTCTGTGTAGAGTCGTAGAGCTCTCAACCGTTAGCTTCGTCATTTTGATCAGTTTGTATGTTAATAATGTGTTTATACCAAGGGCTCCATTGACGATTAGCAGTTTCCGGCTAATTTCACAGCTCCTTCAAGTCAGACATGCTTTTAAATATTTAAGCCCAGCTGAAGACACTCTGCTGATACTTCCTATTGAGTGTTCACTGTTTAGCCTGTGATTTTCTCGGGATGCTTCGACAATTTCCTCCCCCATTGGAATTTCCTCACGCCGAATATCACACAACGGACGCGTAAAAACGCTGTTTAGACAATTTTCATGTTTTACTAGAATAATCTAATTTGAAACTATTCAACAATCAAGGATACTCTGCATAGGTTAATTTTCTTTTGCGTTATGATGGTTTATCACTATCTTATAATAATGCCCTATCTCATAGTGCAGACTTTAAGACTTTGTTGTTCCAGTGGCCTTCATTATTTTTGATGTTTTACCATTGTAGCATTACTTTCGAAAATTTTTCTGTACCTACA
>ATSW01057316.1:0-14095 GCA_000444245.1 Botryllus schlosseri | reverse complement strand
AATCGTTGGTTGTGAAAGAAAATTTTCGAATCCCTCCATTGCATAAATTAATATTTTTTTCTGAATTTCCAGTTGGAATCGGATTAGGATTGGACTTGGACTTGAATATGAAAAGTTATGGATTAGGATTAGGATTTGGATTTGGATTGGATTAGGACATAGAAATTTCAAATCCGCTCATCTCTGGAAAATACCATCGCGGGCCGCGTGTTTGAGACCTCTGGTGTATAATGCGTGGAAAGTTAGTATATAATTAATAAGTGGCATTCAATATCACGTAGACAGAGTTATAAGAAGTAAGTTGAACCGAATCGAGCTCGAAAATGAACAGTGAACACAATAACTTGGACTCGGACTCGAGTCACAACACTGTGACTCGGACTTGAACCTTTGAACCCTAACTTGGACTCGGACATGACTCAGTGGTGAAGTGAAAATAATTCACTTGACTCGAGTCATGACTATTAAAGTAGAATTGACTTGTGACTCGGGACCTTGTGACATTGTTACAAGCCTGGTATCCGCTTGTATTGCAAGGACAGAACTATTCGGGTCAGCTACAATGCAGGCGAGATTAAAGGCCGGCTCAATAAACGTCTGTGTACGACATACCCATACCAACAGTTTTCCTTTTTACGCTCCTAGACCAACGCGTCCGAAGGGTCTCAAGCGACCGTTCTCGCATTATCCCGAAGAAGGCTGGACTCATTTCTGTAATTCTGTGTTTTATTGTTTTATTATTAACCTATGCTGTTATTTTGTCGAAGGTAATGGCAACCCAATTGAAAGCAACAAATCTCTAGACACGAAATCGAGCCTAGAGCGGAGAAAATTTTCAGTAGGCTAAATCCGCATAAGAATATTTTACTTATTGTTGTTTTGCAAAATAATTTCTGGCCCAGAACAGAGTATAATTTCCCACTCCATCTCGGACCCCTACTTTGGTGCTTCATACTGCAAGGGGTTCATATAACCTTGTTTAAGAACCGCTGACGTAAACGATCGGCGACATGTTCGCTATTTGGCCCCTTAAGACTGCATAATTGGTCACCGACGCCTAAAATAATCGATAGCAATTATTTTAATTAGCTCAGGACATTATTTTATATTCAAATTACACGATTTGCGACTATCGTAACGGTGACCTTTGTTCAATGTTCATTTTCTGCCTGTTTTCATTTCCGCATACGATAGGCCTATGATATATTGAAATATAGTAATAAGTAATACATAATATAATTCACAGATTTTGACTGGAGTTATCAATCAAAGCGATTGTGTCTAATCTATAGTCTAAAATGGCTTTGTCTGCGAGTGACGATTCGATGGGGTGTGTACTCATACTGAGTAATCCATACGAGGAGGAAGGATCATACTTGCATGAACAACACTCTACACAAATGGTAAAGCTGTGGACAGGAGCGCTAGGCTGCGAATTATTTGAGAACAAAGTGCACTCAGACTTGACAGCTCAAGAAATCATGGACTTATTCGGGAGGTTGGCGACGGCAGATGGTTCTATTTACCAATATTTGATTGTAGTCGTCATCGGTAATGGGGGTTTATTGCCGACCCCTGACGGAAGTTTGCAGCCTTTTATAGAAGCGAAAGATGGACTAAATGTTCCGGAAGAAGCCTTCTTTTCGAAATTCTACAATAACAACCAGGTATGGCGCGAAAAGCCGAAACTGTTCGTTTTAGGATACAACCGAATCGGCAAATTAAAACCCAGGAATCGTGGTAGTGAACCTGGGAAGCAGATTTTGTGGAAAACCGATAAGAACTTTAGTTCGGATGACGGCAGTCGTACTAAAGAGACATGCTCAAAGTTTTCTGACCTGTTGATATTTTACGGATCCGCGACAGAACTGATAGAGGAAGTATATAATGTATTCTCCACGAGATATACAAAGGACACCTTCACCCAAATGCTTACAAAAGTAAATAGAAAGATGAAGAAACATGGAAAATGGAGTGTTTTCGAATCCACTATCACGTCTCCCTGCACACTATTTCCACCGCGCGATCAAGTCATCGACTCAGATAACAGCTCCTCCGCCGTCAATGATAATGTTGATAGGGCATTAGAAACCCTTAGAGAAAGTCTTAGAAAAAGTAGTGCGAAAGAGAACTCCATCGAGTCCGTCAAGGATTTTTTAGCAACGTTTCATCCTAACAGTAGGATTGTTGAAGCTCAGGATGCCATCAGTCAGCTTCCGATATCAAGAAAAAGTATCAAGACCCCCTCGAAAGGTCGCGGAGTTGTGATTAGTAACAGTTTGGAAGAAGGCAGTGAATACCACACCACGGATGAGGAAAATATGGAAAGTCTTTGGAGAAACAAATTAGGATGTGAAATCGAAACTCATCTAGACAGGAAGGCAGTTGATATGAAGAAAATTCTTGAAGAATTGGCATGTTCCGATTCCAGCGGTTACGATTATTTAGTGGTGGCGGTCAGCTCACATGGAGGATTAGGAAAACGGGATGGTAGTTCTAATATTTCGCAAGATTATGACGATATTTTGCGTCCCGTTTGTCTTGGAGTGGATAAGGAGCCGGTTTGCGAGCGTGAAATTCTTTCTTATTTCAAAAGTAAAGAATCACCGTGGTATGACAAAGTCAAGCTTTTCATTTTCGATTATTGTCGCGGAGAGAAAAAGGCGTTGAGGGTGCCAAAAGCAGGGACTGCTTACCCAGAAATTGACTACCATTGCGACGAGAAAGCATTTTATCCCGCCACGTTACCATTAATAAACAAATGTGTCGCCGTGTACGCGACGTATTACGCTCAGTGGCCTACGCAAACGATCTTATCCCGACTTTGGCAGATATTTTCAAGAATAATTGGGATCAGAAGTCTCTGACCGAAATGCTGGTGATGGTGAACGCCAAAATGAGAGATATGGAACCTCGGAAAGAAACAAAAGCTATGAGTATCTTCAAATCCACACTAGGTGATGAATTTTATCTCTATAAAGAGAAGGAAATTGAAAATGAAGATATATGAGAGGAATGCGTGCAAGTTTCCCTTTGAAACAACACGGAAGTTTTTAATGAATAAACAAATATAAATACACTGCAACTATGTATTGACGTGCGGCACTGACTCCTACAGAACAGTGCTTTTCAAAGGAATGGGGCACCCTTTCACTGATTCTTGAAAAATTGTTACCACCAGTCCTCGAATAAGCGTAGCAGAAATGTCTAGACCTGTAGATACTGGTATATTTATACCCCCAAAAAATTAATAATTATAGCAGTTTGAAATGCAGTTTCGTGAATTTGAATTTCCCGATAGTCTTCTCTATACTTTTGCAAGAAATAAGGGTGCTGGAAGGAATCCATCGGCGAATGTTTCATGAATATAGTGGAAATTATGACTAAAATCCAGCAATCAAGCGGAAGAAGCAGAAACAACGAGCTAACAGGGCCAACGTTTATGAGGGTTACCAACTTTGACGCTACAGCACTAAAACGAAGCTGCGTTGTCATATGCCGTGAATTTTGATTATCACGCGTGACTTGCGCAAGTGCTCGCCGCCAAGAGTTGTTTTGCATTTCATTTTCATTCCCAATTGTTTGCGTTATGGAAATCTACTTTTCGGCCACTGATAATTAACAGGATCCTTGTAATCTTTTAATAATAAAAACACAATGTAAACTTGAACGCTTGTGGCGTTTGATATCTGGATCGTGGAGTTTGTATAGTCTACAGTGAAAAGTATAGCACTCGTGTAAATCTTTTAGCTGCAGTTTGAATGAATACGATGACTATCACACATTTAATTTGAGACCGCATCATAGCTAAAGCGCAGTGACCCTTTTAGTAAACCCTGATCCTTTGCCTGGGTATATTGAGAAAATTATCAGCGAGAGGGACCATAGATGGTTAACCTGGAGTCGGATGTTTTCGGAGACAGAAACACAATTGGATTCAGAATATTAAAAAACAACGTTCGTATATCTCTGGTAGGTACATTCGTGAATCGTGAGAATAAAATGTGACACCTTTAGATCGCATAGCGCATGCGCAACGACTCAATTGAATCTGTAGAGCAGGGGTTCTCAACCCGCGGCCCGCAGACGATTATTTTGCGGCCCGCGACATCTTTCATTATGAACGCAATTACAACTGGAACGGTATTGTTATGGAAGACCGATGTGTCATATTTGTCGATGAACAGTTGTTGTAACGAAGCGTAGAAGCTTAAAATGATACCACGATAGTTTCTTCCGGAGTTATACATATAGCTTGATCTTGGAGAAAATGTTGCTAGGTGTCAAAAGCCCATGCATTGCTAATATTGCCGACGACGTTACAGATGCATTGTTCAAAATTGCTTGAAATATCGATAAACCCAAGAGTCTGCTAGAGAAGATGTGACTTCAATAAAACTTTAACGTACTGTGCGAATATTCGCGGTTTCCGGAATTTAGCAGCAAGGCCAACAAATTTCGAGGCAACAGTTTTCTGATTCAACCGTCATATTTCCAGAGGAAATGCTGACGGAGCAAATGTGGGGAGGGTACCAGTAAAAACATCAACCTGACTTCTGTAACTATTGGTGCAGGGCTCCAGCCATGGAAGGAAAGGAGAAGGGTTGATTGGTTTGCTCAGAAGTGACCCCGAACGCGTGACTTCTCATATCACTGCGAGCTCTAACTGATAATGGCCTCTGTAACCAAGAAGTTGCCGTAATTTATAGTTGCTCGATCACGCATTGAAACAGGGCGGTTCCCTGGTGGAAGGGTTTGAAGTGGCATATACCGACTTAGCAGCGAATGCAATGTACGCTCCATGAAGGGATTTACCTGCGCCGCTGGAAGATAGATATTCTCACAAAAAAACAGCAACTGCAAACTTATGAACGCTGTCCAATAATGCTTTAGAATGCATAAAAATGTACTAAATGCCCATATAAGACTGGTAAATAGCCTACAGTAGCCTAAATTTAATGGTAGCTCACAAATACATGGTGATAATGTTCTGCGGCCCGCAGCGTCTTTTGCCGGTAAAATGCGGCCCGTTATACGAGGGAAGTTGAGAACCCCTGCTGTAGAGTATTGTGCCACCTAGACTTCCTATCAAATTTCGGCGAAACATATCGTTGAGCTTTGATATGTAGGTTTACCGACAAGGGTACATACACGTCGCGCGAGTACATAAATATGAATCAGTTGTTAGACTGTTAGAATGATTACTATTATAAATTGCCAAGGGCGCAAGTTTCAGCTGCAGTGACCTACCGGAATTCGCTATATGAAGTCCAGCGTACTTTCTCCTGTGATTATTATTATCATTGCATGGCTGTCGGTCGCGGGTGAGTATATATGAGTGTCGTTGGGTGTATAGCTGCGTAGGCCTGGCCATTGGTTTAATTGAATTATGGACAGGCGAGAAACGACTTGAAGGCAGATAACTGTGTCCTTGCTTCCTTGATTTCTTATGGCTTGTATCAATGAGACAGACGCAATGAAACGTATAATCGCTTTATACTGGTCCTGATCCGAGACATGTATAACATCCTAGGTTCCCAACGTGGGTGTCGCGGAGATGACACTTGAATACAAATGACCGCTATAATACAGAATTCTATCGGCGGCTCATTTCTGAAAAATTGTAATTTATTTTTCGTAATATAGAATAAAACGATCTTTGAGGGATGCGAACCCGGCAAACAAGATATCAGTCGAAGTGTGACTTCACATCGCCACTTACTAAACGTGTCATAATGGAGGAAGCGACGCTGAAGCGAAATAGAATAAATTTATTTTGACCATAAGCTCGAATAGAGATGCCTAGTGACAATTGCATCATAGAAATCAATAGGACGGGAATGTCGGCTTCCAGGAAAACTGCGAGTGAGCCGGTCCCTATGATGCAAGCCATCTCACTGATGCTGCCTTGAGCATGAAGTAAATAAATGAATATTTCTTTCAACAAAGTGGTAACACTATCGTTATTGCTATACCCAGTCGCCAGCTTCGTAAAGAGGAAAAGAAGGTCTGTATCTCATTTGTAAACTATGACTTTGTTGTCATGGCATAGAGCAAATTTGACTTACTAGTAGCCAACACATACCGAATACTGAATGGCCCCAATGCTCGAATAGCAGGATTGCGTATAAAACGGAATAACTGTCTGTGATTTACCGTGACGTACAAATCGCTAGATCGAGGCAGCCGAGTCTCTCTGAGACACTTCCGAAGCTACAGGTCACCACACATCCATGACAGTCATTAGTCGCTCCGAACTCCAATATCCTCACTGCCTTTGTTTTCTGAGCCGAGTATAGTGGCCGAAGTGCTAATTGAGCTGTTTTATCAAATACGTCAGTTCTTCGCATCCTTTTACAGTTCGCGACCCACAATGCAAGTTTTATTGTGTTACCCACAATGAGATATCACAAAGGAATGCAAAGCATAGTAATGGGATATGGAATTACGCAAACTCGTACAATTACTATCAATGCAAAGTTGAGCTTGTAAATTATATAATAGAATGGATATACCAAATAATAATAATAATATTTATTCAGTTTGCCACTATGTAAGACCATCGCAACATAATACAAACTTTCCACTATTCGGATGTTATTTCATATATAAGCGAGGTGGCGTCAAACGTCCCATACGCCCGGGAGTAGAACCTGATTTATGGTACAGAGATACAATTTTTAGTTCACATACTTTCAAAGTAACTAACCTTGTGGTGTTGTCCTTCGACGTGTACTACTCCCAATACTTTTCCCGTATGACAAACCACAATGTGATGGAATGCATTCGCCTATGCGTTACACCCGCAATATTTTTTAATCAGAACAGCGGTGTCTGATGCAAGGGATTCTTGGTTCATTTCAGTGTTAACAAACAGCAGACGCGCTATACCTTCGTCAATGGTTATAAATAGACTTTAAAATTATGATGAATAGCCAACGCGATCGTAACCCTGCACTTGTAAAAGTAGCTTCGTTAGAGGGGTGGAAAGGAACGGAAATCTCAAGCGAGATAGTGTAATGGTAATGCGTCCGGCTTCTCGATCGGTAATTCGTGGGTTCGATCCCCGGCCGGGTCATACCAAAGACTCGAAAATTGGTATCCGCAGCTATCCTGCTAGGCGCTCAGCAATCACGGGTAGCATGGAGGAGAAAAAACGGGGGTGCAGACTAGATGACCTCACGGCCGTATCGCAACTCCGTAGTCAAAGCATCTCGATGGTGCAGGCGAAAAAGAATATCATATCTCTCTCTCTCTCTCTCAAGGAGGGGAGCTTTGCTGTTTGCAGCAGTCAACTCTATTGTACTATATTATGCATATAAAGGCATTAGTACTGCCAGAAAGTCTGTGGCGTGCGAGGAATTGAATGGTTGAGTTTAACGATGAAAAATGACGCCCCTGTTGCATGTAGTTCCCTCGTCATCATGAATTCAAGCCTTTTTGTAATTTGTATTCAGTTTTACAAAATATGATATGTCTCATGCAGAAATTTACCGCGCGTCTTTCATGACAATCGCAGAAAAAAGATCCCTAAACCTATGTGTAGTATTTATATTGACAATATTCAAATGCTGACTACTCAAATATCACAATTCTATTTCGTAAGCGTGTTCGAGTGAACATCGCTGAGTTTATACATAAACGAATGCTTAATCCCGCTGTACAATATTCAACAAAGTGCCTGCTCCAGTTGATTCAACATGAGGACGCCGCTTCGTTTTCTTTTGGCCCTTGGTTGCTTCATCGTCGTAGGTAAGTGTGCAGTACAATTCTTGAGACCCGCGAGCAGTTGTGCATCTGACGTACTGTATCGGAATAGCCGCAACGTTTACTGATGTTTATAATTGATGAGCAATAATTAGGATACCGAAAAAATGGCTTGGACCCTGCCTTCTTTTAGATTTGTAACGCGCAAAAGACGTCAAATAAATGTCAAATAGAAGTCAAATAGATCTCGTTTGTCTTTTCGCGATGTATGAACTATATAAGCTGAATATGGAATTCTGTCTGAAGTGGACTATGCAAGGGCTGTTCAAAAAATACTTTTTTTCCTGAATCTTGTTGGCTATGTGATTAAATCGTTAGGTTGCCTTAAAAAACGATGCACACCAAATTTGAATTCATTCCAACCAGTAATCGCGGATTTCGTAGAGTTTGAAAATTTTGAATGTACCCAAAAACGCAAAAAAAAATCAAATTTTTCTGTCAACCCCATGAAATTGTTGCGCTGTCTTCAAAAACGATGCAAAACAAATTTGACTCAATTCCAACCAGTAGAAGCTGGGTTTTTTGAGTTCTTCTTTGATAATTTTCGGATTACCCTTGATCCGTGGATAATTCAAGAATTATCACCGAAAATCTCAAATAACTCCGCGAGATCGATAGGTCAGTCGCGGTCCGGTAATTTTGAGGATGGACTGTATTTATTTAGTAGTAATTGCTTGTATTTCGACTTGAATGTGGACATGCTCGTCGACTGTCGGATGGCCGGCGGGATACTTTTCCACACATCAGGTCCGGCATATTTGAGAGAGCGATGATGTTTTCGGCATATCATATGATATTTGGACGACGTGGACGCGCGTGTGTTGTACTTGTGCGTTTTTGATTCCGAGGTAAAGAAGTCATTAAAATATTCGGGGCAACGACCACAGTGGAACTGATACATAAACTTGACGATTTCTAGTTTCCTCCAGAGGTGGTCAGTAACGAAGTACTTCTACTTTTTCGAAGTACTCAAGTAGTTTTCATCTACTTCTGGTACTTACTCAAGTATATCTCTTTTTAGCTACTTCTACTTCTACTTCGTAATATTTTGTGAACTACTTACTTACTTTTCGCTATTTGCAGTTTGTCAAGTAGAAGTAGTTTAATCCCCCAATTAAAATGATAGCATAAGGAATTTGGGGCAGTTTTCACGTAGTACCAACAATTAATTTTCATAATAATCATGTAATACCCAGAATTTTCGTTGCGCTTCGCGCACAGTAGATGTGGAGTGACAAATATGTTTTTACGAAAGTATCGCTGAATATAATTTAGATACCCGGTTGCGTGGTTTCGTTCACACCGCATTGTCGCCTATATCAAATATTTCATCACGGTAAGTATGCCCCCCATAACGTTTGAAACTACCGTTTCGCAATCTAGCAATTCCCTATAGACCTAGCAGTCCATGACGTGTTTTAGAAGTAGTAGTTGTATTTTTCTTTCAATTACGAGTATTATATGCTGAGTTCTAATTATGGTTTCAGTTCTTTTGTCTGGAGAACATACATGTTGAAGTAAAAACGCAAGCGTAGTAATGCCTTATAATTTCCGAAAATAAAGCTATGCACTATATGGCATTTTTACGATCTATCATATTTTTATTAACGTATACTAATCGCGCACAGTGTTAAAGCCGCATCCGACCCAACTTCTCCGTATTGCTCTTCGATTGAACTAGGGGCCTTATAATATAGCAGAGGGCGCATTGCCATTATATTCTCTAAAACGGGATGTTCACGTAAACAAACGATCAGTATCGCATTTCGATATCAATACTATCATTTACATCCCCATTCTGTCAAAAATTGACACCTCCTGGGATGCATCAATATGAATAAAGCTCTCTACACCTTTCGCACAGCACCATGTGCAGCTTTGGACAGTCCATGCGAACGAATTATGATCGTTTTCACAACTACTTACTTACTTGAGTAGATTTAAAGTCAGTAAATTCTACTTCTACTTCAAGTAGTTTTAGGTTGCTTATGAAAAAAGTACTTCTACTCGTACTTGAGTAGATTTTTTCGTCGCTACTTCTACTTCTACTTGAGTAGCTTTCTTGACTACTTTGACCACCTCTGGTTTCCTCATATCTTCTATGTTTAGGACACCGAATCTCTTCAGCAGCGACTTGTTGGATGGGCAGCCAGGCCCATTTGGGGCCCTAGCTATGATTCGGAGTACTTTATGCTGTAGTTTTTTCAGTGGCTTGAGTGCAGTTTTACTGGCAGCCCCCCAACAGAGGATGCCATAATGTAGCTTCGATTGGAATAAGGATTTGAAGAGTATCAGAAGAACCCATGCTGGCATGAAGCGCCTAAGGCGGTGGAACAGACCGCACTTCGGTGATAATTTAGTTTCTAGGGACTGAATATGACTCTTCCAGGATATGTTCGAGTCCAGTAAAACCCCGAGATATTTGGCATTATCTGTGTTGGAAACGGGATGACCAGCGATATTAACGGTTAGGTTATTTTTTTAATTTACTGTCAGCAATTGGGATTTCGAGGCGTTTATGCAAAGGTTGTTCTGGACAGTCCACTCATGGACTTTAGGAATTTGGTCACTAGTCAGGACATCCAGCTCTGCCCATTGTTTTTAATTATTCTATTGCATGTTCCACGAGTCTCATCATTTCCCCCTGCTGGTCACATTTGTACTGCGGGCTGAGATTGCAAGGACAGAACTATTCGGGGCCGGCTATTTCGGCTTGTAGGCCTATATACATTATACATATCAATATCGAAGGTTTCAGTCAACATTCGGCGGTCATCTTGACCAAAGTTTTACCACACCCGATCTTTTCGGTAGCGCACTTCGCGGAGTCGATTGTTTATCGAAACTTGATATGTCCTAGTCCTGGGGTGTCGTAGGGTGGAAATATGGCCGGAAGGTGCCGGCTGGACTCCCTAAAGTAAAGCATTCCAACGGCTCAAAGTGACGTTAGAAATAGACCGTATACTCTCATAATTGCAAATACAGTCGAGCTCAATTCTGTAAATTATGCGTATTCTTATTTGTATTTATCCCAAAACACCATATTTTAAGTTGATTTGCGAAAGATCTTTGGGCCCCCTTCGACCCTCCCTTCCAATTGGGGTTCGGGTAGCAGTCCTACGCTGTATAGCCAAGTGTTGTTTTTTCAGGTAGTAAAAGAGAACAAACAACACCCAGCATGTAACTAACTATACGTCACGGGGGTCATAGAATGCCAATGGTTGCCATACTGACCTGCTTAGCTAGCAATTATACCCTACGCAACGCAAGCTGCGGCCTTTTGAAATATTACTATTGTCATGACAGTTTCATAGATTGTTGCGTCCGTAGGATTAACAAGTCACCATTCCGAGTAGCAAGTCCTTCTCTGAATTTAACGTTTGACCAGACTCAACTCGAGTCAATTTTATTTAATTACCCAGTCGATCCGAAATCGAGTAACTTTACGAGAAGGTCGCACCAAACCAAATCACGATTTTTAGTCACGAATCATCAACGGACCATGTTTTATCGTCATGAACTAGAAATGTGACGTAATATCTGATCTTCTACCACATGGTAGCTTTCAAAAGTGATGTGATAGTGAAGTTTGTTTAGATGTCGCAGTAATATTCATAGTAGTTTTAGGGTGAAATGTAAGTTATTATATCGATAAAAGATATGTCGCACTTGAATATATTGTTGAATGCATGAATTCTCAAAATGTCGTCGCGGGCCGCACAAAATGCTCTCGCGGGCCGCATGCGGCCCGCGGGCCGCGTGTTTGAGACCTCTGGCTTAAACCATGTTTTTTATTGTTTTTCCTAGTCATGACGTCACGTCTTTAATTGTAACGTCACAGTGGATTGTCATTGACAATTGAAAATGTAAGGTAAATTTGGCTCCTTCGACGAAAAAGACTTCCGACCACTGTCATAAACAGACCAAAAATATCTTTAACCAGGACTACATCGTTATGCAGTATTTTTACGGTCGGTGGTCATCATCATCAGAACACCCATTCCGCACCAATTATATATTAATATATACTTGCTATAACTGTCGACGATTTCGAGGGTTCCATCAACCGCAGATCGTAAAGTCAATTATGTTCTGTGAAAATCGTCCGTATAGGACAGGGGTTCTCAAAGGGATGGGTCTCAGGAGTAATTTGAGGTGGGCCACAGAGCTAGTTGGAAAATCGTAGAATTAGTAAAAGTTTATTTATATATTTTAAATTCATATATTCAGAAATATATTCATATTATCGATTTATACGTATGCTACCTAAAGCTTTTAATCCGACTCTGTTGAGACTTGGTGGCACGTATATAGTAGGGATGGTGTGAACGTGAGGTTCCCGTTCGCGTTCTGTGTGTGAACCTCGGAAATTTAGAGGATCACGTTCACAACAGAACCTTGGTAGGTTCTGCACTGTGAACCTTTTGGTAAATTGTAATTTTCACTCCATTATAAGATCGTTGGCTCAAATTTATTGCATTTCAACTGCAGGCCACTCCATGCATGGTGCTGGTAAAAAATCAACACTAAACGAGCATGCACCATGCACCTCGACAACCTTAAAAGTTTTACTTGCTTTGTTCCAAAAATTTTCTCGGCATATCCAGCTTTCCGTTTGTGAATATTTAGTGACTCTCTGCTGTGAGCGTGACCCACAATCACACAACATCACGAGCGATATACGTAGTCAGCGAATGTTGCTTATTCAACCAATCAATGACATTGATATCGTCTTCTGATGTAAAAAATCGAACGGGCGTACGGGGTCAATCTTGACTTCATATCTTTACGGTATCATTAAAACCAAATCCGTGCGATTAAGGTGCTTGCTACTGCTGCATAACTTGTTGTTGTTTGTGGTATTGGTAGCTAGTATAGAAACCCGTTTTACACTCTGCTCAATATCAATGTAGCAATACTCAGACTCCGAACACATTGTCCGGTCTGGCTAAGACCGTTAAGGCGTAAGCTCATGTTCCTTGGTAAGCCCTCGTCGAAATTGTTGGCAAAGCGACGGAATGTATTTTATGCAATTATTATATCCTTTGATTGCCACGGTTGAAACATTTATCGACGTTTAAAACGCCGATATGTACTTCAACATTGTGGCATTATGTGGGCCGAGTCTTCGCTAGGTATCGTGTACATTAATATAGGGCATAGGCCAGTGGTTCCCAAACTTTTTCGGTGTGAGGGCCAAATTTAGAATTTCAGAGTACGGTCGGGGCCGCACGAATACTACGGCTATGAAACGGACCCAAACAGTCATCATGGCTATTTCGGAGTAGTTTTATTGTCCTGGCGAGATTTCAAAACTGTACACTGTTTACCGCTACTTATCTGCTGCATTGGGTGTCCGCTGAATGAATCAGCTTTTCTCGCCTAAACGCGCGAAGCGCAAGAAATTTCTTTAGCTTCATGACTGAATCGGACAATATGATCGGGAATTGCATGTATTGCTATCAATTTTCATCCTGTCGCTGATCACGTATTCTGATTTACCGGTAGATCTAAGTGAGGTGTGTTTGAAAAGGTATGGGCCCCCTCAATAGTAAGTAAACATCTCCGGGGGTTTACCCGTTGGCAGAAACGTAACAGCACTTCGTCAAGACCCCGGGCTCCCATAGGGTGATAAACTGACCCCGCATTACGTTGTTCGCTTTTGCCACGAAATTAAAGTTGTACTGTTTAGTGAGACAGCGCGATGCGCGAATATTTCGATAATTCATGATAAAATCGGTGAATAAGATCAGGAATTGCATGGTTGTCCTCTTTGCCCACGTAATCAGATTTACCGGTAGAGCTGAGTGAGAGGTGTCTTTGAAACTGCAGACCCCGTCAAATTAAACATCTTCGGGCGGGCGGACACCTAGGTATGTCTTATCTTTACATGATGTTATTGCGTGACCTCCTGTCTGCTATATCAAAAACTGTAGAATTGCCTAAACCTACTAAACTGAAAGATCGCACGATTTCAGATTGGTATTTCTTCACTGGCATATAATTTTCTTTCCTGCGGAATGGTATTTGTCTCGTGAGGTTCAGATTGCCAAGACAAGAACATTCGGAGCCAGTCATTTAGGCGCCTATATGGACAATTAAACCTATATGTATTTTGCATATATAACGAAGTTTTTGATATTTCGAAGTTTTTGGTCAGCATAAAAGCAGTCCTTTATGGCCAGGCCTTTCTCGCTGCCAATCGTTGTGACACATTTCTTGGAGTCACATGTTACATGGCCTAAAACTTTATATGTCTTGGTGCGTTGTGGTGCAGTCATGGCCAACGCTGATATGCCCATTTCTATATATCTTGCGAATATTTTTT
>ATSW01057311.1:0-14796 GCA_000444245.1 Botryllus schlosseri | reverse complement strand
GCGTGTCTCCGACTCAGTTCACTTGATCTATAGTAGGTATTGATGTGTTGATCATAATTATTCGCAAATGGTTATATCATTTTTGTCTCACGGACATGAAGTTGCAGTTTGATCTACTGATCGTATATACTAGGTAAAATGTATTGTCCGCTTAGAATTCACGTTCGCAGCATTGAATTGGAACTTGTCGGTGCTACGCAGTCTTTGAGGCCAGCAGCATGTTATGAACCAAGCCAATTGCCAACATAAGCTTTACATCTGGAGAGAACTGCTTCGAGCGAATCCACGAATATTCGAGGGTAAAGGATCGAATGAATTATTATTGAGGTCGGAATCTACGCTGATTATAATCAGGAGCAGCCGAATCCATTTATTGAAGCATTTATATATACTGGAGGTTAATTTAAACAATTAGGGTATTCACAATGGTAATTTAGACAGGAATGCAAAACTAGAATATGTATATTCAGATACTTCTAATGTGTTGGGCGATAATAGCTAAACTATTTTCGTTTCATATTATGTCCGTTATGCTTGTTCTGTGCAGCAATGAGACATTGCCACGAAGTCAAATCAATAATACTCTATTTTGTGTAGGCTCTATTCGAACTGCCTCAATTTCCTACATTGGGACGTCTTGTCTTACAAGTGTTATACTTGTAGATGAGTGACTTTCTTCCTATTTGTTTCATACACGCCACCGACCTGATGTGTATATATTCTATTAGAATTGAAGCATATAGCAATGCAAGGTATAGCCAACATGTATTATATTTTACTCTAAGGTGTACTGATCAAATCTCACTATTGACCTATACGGCACTAGTATAGTGTAGGGTGTGTATTAAGTGAACGGACTGCAGTTGAGCTACAGGCTACCAATGGCTGCTGTGTATCGGGTATACGATAGCGTGACATTGCGTACTTGACTCCTGCGAACCTTGTTGAACTGGTTCGTTATTTAGTTCAAGCGTTCAGATAAAAAAAAATGATGGATTTTTTTCGACGAAATATGTGGTGAGCCAAGATATCATAGTCAAGTTTACGAGAAAAGCCGCAGTGTAAGACAAAATATCCTGTTGTTCATTTCAAGAATTCATTTCGTGGTACTACGTCGGATAAGATAAGAGATGACTGCACCGATTCTTTTTTCTATTGTATACCTCTTTTTAGCTAAGTAGACAACTTCGTAATGTGTTAATTTTGGCAGGATAATGCCAATCAACACACAATAACTCTTATATACTAAGGTACCAACCGAAGTATATGCTCGTATTACATGTAGCAAATATTCTGTGCCTTGCGCATGCGGGCGAGTGGTGTGTATTTGAACCGTTTGAATTGAAATGAAGTCTTCCTTGTCTTTTATACATGTTATCAACAGAACGAGTGTGATATCAAATCTGTCTGTACCAATTCGACATCAAAGGAAAAATTACCTTTTGACCTAACCACGACGCCTTAAACTTCTGAATAGTGTGCTATGTTTCTTCCCAGCATGTGATCGATTCGAGCAACGTCACATATCCCAATTTCGAGGTACGAAAAACGAATGGGGTTGTACGATCCCCGATTTTTTGCTTTGATAATATACATGGGCAAACAGTTATGGAATGCTCTGTTGACGTACAATAAAAGAACACACACGGTAATATAATCATTCCCGCTATAAAACGTGGACGCATTGAATCGTCGTATTTGGCGCCTTGCGGTCCCGCCATTTTGAATTTTACTATGGTTCACCGCTTCGAGTGTAATTAATGCTACGGTGTTGTCAATTAATTTCAAATGAACTTTCTGACTATTTCCGTTGATGTTTCGTGCCTAGAATGTGTATTACGCACATTGGGCTACTGAGTAGCGGTATGTTAAATTTCACATATACCCGTTTTGAACACAGCAAACACTCTCTGGCTCTGGTCATGCTACTCGAAATGTAATTTCCGATCCGGACATGTTAACTCTGCTTTCAACTTCCACACCAATGTACGGATGGCGTGTCCTTCGATTTCGTTGTGGCATACGTACGTATTGTGTAGGTAATGTTACTTCTTGCTGTTGTATGTCCTATCAAAATACCAAAGGCTGACGGCGGCAGCTTTTATCGAGCATGTCAGGTTCGTCAGTTGTTGATAGATCAATGTGTAAAATACTTTACCTTCCATCTGTGGAGTGAGAGGTTTGGGACTTGAAATGTAATGATAATTTTATGACCGAATTCAGCGGGATTTGGATTTACAAATTTAGCGAAACCATAACAAAATTTTTCCGCAAAGCTTCTAATATTTCCGAATTTCCCATGCGTGTTCTCCACGAGTTCTTGTCATTACGCATACAAATCCTCCTTTGTACGTGAATGCAAACGCGTTCTCCTGTTAGATTTGGCTTTGTAGTTGAATCTCAAATGCAGAAGAGGGGTTGAATTTGTGTGTGTCTAGACCCGCTCACCAATGTCACCCATTGTCGTAGCAGGTGTATGTTCGCCCAAGGCTCACTCCAGAATCCCTTCCAACGTCTGCAGATTATGTATAGGCTCTCATGGTCCTCTTACAAAAAAGTCTAGATAAATGGTCCCAAAAGTGACCGATATTGAAACAATGTATAATTTGATATATTACATAATGAGGTATTTTGATATATGTTCTGAGAGACGGGGGCGAGAAATTGAAGGGAGATGGGGGCGAAAAATTGAAGGGAGACTGCGACCGTTAGGGGGATGTTCATACCTCCATTAGATTTCAATTCGTTTTCCCTGTCAAATTCATTTTCTAATGGATAGATGGCTGTCTGACTGACTTCATTCCTGCCCCCGAAATGTCAATTTAAGTTCTCCGTGAATTCTCTCAACTTTGTAGGAATGCGTTCTTGAAGTGCTTCCAAAAACTACTTTAAATAGAAAATATTAAATAGGCGAAGATTAATATTTCTTCAACCCCAATCTCTTGAAGTAGCATACAAACAAAACTACTTGAGTAAGTGGAACAGGAATATAAAACCGATACTTGAATGCTACGGAAACATAGATATATACTTCGTTGCTGACGACTAGGGCGATTTTTTTTAACTAAAAAACGGAATATTTTGACCTAAAAAATCGAAATTTTGACTTTTTTTTACCTTAAAAACTGAATTTTGACCACGTGTATGTAAATTAGGTGTTTTCCCACATAATGTTAAAATTATACTACTTATCTGCATTCCTGGGTGGAATCTTTGTCTGTCCTCACGAATTAGTTTGGCCTGAAAAAACTTTTCTTACTTGAAAACTGACAGATTTCTACATAAAAAAACTTCATTTGAACGAAATCTGGACCTATGAAGAATTAAGTAGTTACATCACACATCATGCTAGAAATAATTATTATTTGTTATAGTAGATCGAAAGAGACTTTCCTACATTCTCGGGTAGAAAGTGCCTGTCTTAACTAAGTAGCTTGCCAAGAATGTAGAAAAAACGTTCAACAGCAGCAGTTGTTGGCTGACAACACTGAAGTGGTGCGTACACTGCTGGTGACACACCGTTTTGCTTCATTTTTTAACAATGCTTTCTACATCACAATTTTCTGGTGACATTTTGCTTCATTTTGACAATGCTTTCTACATCACAATTTTTCATCATGCGCTTCTTGATATAAGAACCAGGCAATGCCCAAGCAGTTTTGCTTCAGTCTGGATATTGCGGTACGTTGAGCATAGCACCATGACAACCTATTTGTTTCATTTATGATTTATTTCATTTATGATTCATAATGAGCAGAAAATGTGTCGTCTACAATTGTAGGCATACAAAGTAGGCTATAAGCTGACAAATGTCAAATTATAAGTTCATCGACATTGCAAACATCTCCGATACAAATGAAATACAGGTTGCAAAAATAGTTTGACTTGGGTCAATTTTGGCAAAATTTTGACTTATTTTGTCATGTCAAAAACATAGCACTACTGATGTCCTTTAACTTTAATGGGTGCGATGAAGATATGCCGAGCTTGATAAGGATGCTATGAGCCAAATAGTCCGTGAAATGCTGGTCTAGAGCGAAAGTGGGCCGTCCTATAAGTCATTATTACAGTAATCATAATATGGAAATTAGCCTGTTGCAAAATGACAACGAATTTCGAAATACCACGAATATAAAGCAGCTACGCCCTCCCGTGCCATCTATAAAAGCGATTCTGATGTGCTTTTGACCATACTGTTGTCTTTCTGATGGTTATAGTTGATTAAAATGCTTTGTGTTGATTGAATCATGTTGACTTTATTACATTTTTACTGACAATACTTCAATCTCATTTGTTAAAGTGAGGCTCCACAGCGCCCTTCTTCGGCTATATAATCAATCTATAGCAGTACAGTGAAGATTGTACAGATTATATAATGGCTAAAGAAATACTTTGCATTGTGATGTAACTGAGAATCTGTTTCATCGCTGAAAACTATCCCTACTCTCGTCAGTCGCCCCATGTGGCCAGACCGATCATAGGCGGCGTTTTGATTTTTGTTTATATCACTGCCTTCATGATGAAAACAATACGTCGTCACTGCATACCAGCACGGGTAATGTGAGAAGGCTCTCTTAGCTGGAGGCAACGCAACATTAATAAATATTTGGGGCGAAGGTAGTGATTCGCATTTTCAATGCTGCAAGCGGAGCACATTCGCAGTGAACTTATATTGACTGCTCACACTTCAACTTTGAACTTTGAACTAAAACTATGAACTATGAAATCATGAAAGAGTAATAGCAATTGTCATAAATTCGAGATGATGTCGCTTTCGTGAACTTGGGCCTCACATTTATACGTTAATTAGATTATATTTATAATATCGATATTACGCTGCTTCAAAATATTTAGCATATTATGTCCAACCGAATCGATAACCCAAGCGTATAGATATCCTGCGAGTTCTCGCTTAGTGTAACAGCAGCCGAGTTGGTCAATGACAAATTACGTGTACGTTTTTGAAGTACTCGCATAGATTTTTCATGCCTGCGAAACTTCCATTAGTGGTTTTATACTACTTCAACTCTTACTTGAACAGTTTCTAGACAAAAACTGCTTACTTCTAAAGATTTGGGTTTTTAAAAGTAAAAAGTAGTTCTGTGATGACCTAAATTTTCATCACTGTAAGTGGAAGAAGCCACCTTCAATTAACTGCTGGAAGCATGCCACCCGCCGACCAAATCTCATATATTTTTTAAACTTCGTACTTGAAATTTTGAGTTTTTTAAGGCCTTCTCTTTTCCACTTCTTCTTGAAATAGTTTTGACGTGGCTTGAAAATTGTTAAGTGTGCTTATGATCTAGTCTAAATTCACGGCGTTACTGCTACTTGTAATTGACTGACAACGCTGACTACAGCTTTCCAGTCAGTGCAAGGAAATATTATTCAAAGTCAGCTAAAAGTGATGGAATATTCTAGCAACTATGGGGATTACGTACCAATCAGTTCGCATCCGTATACAAAGGTCTCATTTTTGATTTCTAACGTATCTGGTCCGGTGTTTTCGCTCGGTTAATCGCTATGATGTACTCTTTCGCTGTTTTGGAGTGGTGACATTTACGTGTGCGCGCGATATCAAAACGCCTATGTTTCGTGAACTTTTATCGTTACGGATAGCAATGCGATAAGACGGAATTACCCGTAAAAGCGACGGCTTACAATTTCATGCGAGTTATGATCCTGCGCAATCGTACAGTGGGAAATATATTTGAAAGTTCGTAAAAACACAAGTTTAGCTCATTGACTCATTGGTGTGATTGGTGTGACTTTCGTTGTATCTCATCGGTTATCTGCTGGTGAAATGCGGGATTAAAAGGCTTAAATCCTTAGTCGGCAGACATCAAAGCCGCTCCGTCGGCGGGCCTGTGGTATGTCATATTTTCCCACAAATGAAACATTTTAGATGCTGACGCGCGACAGGCGATAACGGCGGAATTTCGGGGTGCATTTTGGAGATTCTGCAAAATTTAAACTGATTTTTGAAACGCCGCCGTAAAATCCACGGCCACGGGATGCTAACTGTGTCCGGTAATGGAAATCGATTTTTGCTGTCTCTGAAGTGGCCCGTTGTATCTTTAAATTCATGAGAAGGACCCAATTGATAAATTGAACAGTC
Organism: Botryllus schlosseri; assembly: GCA_000444245.1. NCBI lineage: Eukaryota > Metazoa > Chordata > Ascidiacea > Stolidobranchia > Styelidae > Botryllus > Botryllus schlosseri. The sequence goes on along the minus strand of ATSW01057311.1, from coordinate 8,678 downwards.
ATGAACTGGCTAAACAAGGGGCGGGTAACTTCTCCGGTCGGCGGACCTGATGTGGGAAGTGAAGTACTTGACGGGCCAGATTACAGAATCGATACAATAATCGCACATTTATTCACCTATACAAGGAATAAATCGTAATTAATGTAAACTTTAAGTTTAGTGCATAGAGACCAAAAACAGTATTTATTGAATTTATTACCCTAATGTACTTCAATAGCTGTTGAAGTCAATCAGACATCTGTGATCGATCAAAGTTGTCAACAAGTTCTGCATAGCGTAATAGAAACCCTTAGTAACGACTACCCGTGAACATCATGCAGATACATTGGAATGCCTTGTCTTGTTAATGTCCATGATCGAAAATGTTTGCTAGGAAATGTATGTAGACCCGAACAAAACATGTCGTTTCATGGCCAATGGCCATCCTTCTCAGGTTTGTAAACTTGGATTCAATCTGTCACGCATAAAATTTGTCAATACTTTCAGATTAGAATTTCACTTTCATAGTGGAAACCCTTTGCGTATGTTGCCCGCCCCCGGGCTAAAGCATAGTAAGCCGTGACTCTTCATAAATCAGCGTTGACAGAAATATACAATCTCAGGCTCAACGTAATTTCGTTCGTCGACAGATGAAATCCCGGTTCGGTGGTCAAAGTAGTCAGCGCTGTAGAAGTAGAAGTAACGAATGTTTTTATTCTATTACCAGTAGAAGTAGCGATCTCCTAGACATGACGAAACTACTTCAAGTGGAAGTTGAAAATAAAGACCTGAAAAGTACTCAAATAAGAAGTTTCCAAACGTTGATTTCTTTGAGACAATAGATGCTTTTAGTACTCAATTAAAGGCGGCTACCTTCAAAATTGCAGCTTTCGTCTTCGTTACCAATGCAGAATGAATGACGACGCTGTAAATCGGTGCAATTTTCGAAAATATATATTTAGGTATCGTAATACGAGAACTTTACAGCCATGTCTTCATGAAAATGTCACGCAGAAACGCGATGGAAACATATCCCCGGAGTTCTTCCTACTTTACAAAATCGGAATTACAAAAAGCAAGTAGTTTGTCATAGAAATTAAGTTCAGTAAATGTGGAATTTTTCAAAAAGCAAACATAGTTGATTGAAGAGTGCAACTATAGACAAAGATTACTATTGGGCAAAAGCTTGGAAAAACTTCCTCGTTGCTGACGATCTCTGGGTAGCGATGATGTCGTAAAACTGGGAAATATTGATTGATTAATGATTACATATTGATCTAAAGTTCAGATAGAGATATGTGTATTTTACGATTACAATTTACCATTGTGTGTTATGGACATTAAATTTCCAAGGCACCACATGTCAATGCAATGTTGAATACAAGCGTGTTCCAAACTAATTTTATAAAACTGCACTGATCGACCTCACCAGTGCCTCACTCACCACAGTTTAGTCCAAAAGTCAATGCTGGCTGCAGCTATAGCTTTCCCCGCAAGAGATTCGAGGTCCATCACGGTTCGTCTAGCTCAGTGGTTCTCAACCTTTTAGTCTTCATTCCCCACTTCAGATTTATTCCGAGTCTTCATTCCCCACTACCCAAAACTATCGTCGTTCTGCCTTTTGACCGTAAATAATTACGGAGCAGCTATTTGCTTGTGTGAGTACACAAGGAACACTCCCACACCAGTACGCAAGACAATCGCCCCTTACTGCAACAATGCAACATAAAACGTATTGGTCGTGCTGGATGCGTTTGTGACGCCATCATTGGTTATGAGTTTTTGTGAACAACACGCACTATAATTTTCGATACATACATTCCAGAGCAGTTAACTGGTAACGGTAATCGCGTATGTGTCTCCGTAAATCTGTAGACTATCCTGTAGATAATGTTGAACAAATGCGTCTATTCCCACCAGAAACCAACCACACCGGTTGGGAATGACTGGTCTAGCTAGTGCTAGAACAAAATCTTGAATATAGATATTACCAGATTAGTGCAGAACACATAGCGAGGGCGCGATATTGTAATGCGTGGCAATTCACGAGTCTCACCTTGTCATATTGTAGGCCTGTATTGATTGAATTAATCCAAAAACTACCGTAGCCGAGGATACGCCACAATAACACTAAAGAAACGTCAAGTTAAACAACCTTGCCATTTTCAGCGACATGGCACCATTATGACTACATCTTTTCAAGGTAATGTGAAATTCATGCCATCAACGTCACACACGTAAAAGTGGTTGCTTTGCATAGACTAAACAATTAAACATGCTCTGATGTAATGAGGGTTCCTGACTGCAGCAAATCCTATCCTATGTGTTAAGGGCTCTTTGTCGTCCTCATGCGGTTAATCAGGCAATTAATCCTTATTTAAGAATACATCCTGATATCCACGTGGTGACTGGTGATTTGTCCTTGTATTGCATTACTATTACTGACATAAGCCTCGCCATGTTTAATTTCAAATATTGCCAAAGTTATGCGTTTAACAACACGCAGTATAACAATTGACAAAGATACCAACAGGCCGTTACAAAACTGTGATGCCGTGGCCAAACGTGGTGCTCTCGAACTAGATGTCCGTGCAGCAGTTAAATTCAAAAACATTCAAGTCACATATCACACTTTATTCTGTTCTCTTCATATCAATGGTTGACATCATCAGTGGAAAAATCAATTACTTCCTAGCAATGTTCCCTCTAAGCTGCGCGTGCGCACATGCGCAATTGCGCAGTGCTGACACGGTCTCTGCGCACACGGTCTCAGCGCACACGGTCTCTGCGCACAGAAAATCTAAGCTGCGCACAAAATATCCGAAGGGATGACCTTTTTTAGTCGTTGCGCACTGTTGTCCGAGGGGCCGCGCAGTGAGTTGGCGAGTTCGCGCAGACTCGTCAAAAATTATAGGTAACATTGCTGTACAGTGCCCAACTGCCCATGTACTCCAGTAAACATTTTCGGTACGTTATATCTGCGTCAGTAATGCCAGTATACTTCGGGTGCGGTCTCCTAGAGTGTAACTACCTCCATGTTTGAAATCTTATAGCAAGCTCCCATATACCATGGTGCACATGAAGTGTGCGGCAGGTATGTTTTTTCACAACAGAAGTATTTGGAGGCACGCCCCAAATACGCCCTTCGTATAGTTGACCATTGGTGTTTCTGTCTCGTTGAAAGATGTACACGATGCATCGAGATTTCGAATAGGAAATTATTTTTAGACCGTGACAGAAGCTTTATGATTTCTGTATTATCAGTGGTAGTGATAAAATGAATGAACCATTCGATAATCAAGGCCTGACCGTAACTAATTTGCTTTACCTTCTTCTAGTTTCCAACTGCATAGTACCTAGCCTACTATCTATTCCTTTTGTCTACTTGTCACGGCCTATTTGCCGTGTGGGCAGTTAACGTGAGTAATCTCCCGTTACAGTCTGGGTTGATCTCACCTATGATGATGAATTTTTTCATCGCTGTGTAGGCCTTAAATCTCAACATTAGAGATGTGCGAATCGGAAATTGCCAAATTCAAATCATGTTCCTCGTCTGAGATTGAATTCAAAGTACACTCCGGTAATGCTGTAGTGTTTTGTTTTGGAAAGGGGGATGATTATCAAAAATAACTCGATATTTCGTATCCTAGTCCAACTGCAAATTCAGCTTTGAAATAAAGATAAATCCAAGTTCGGTAAAAATCTTGGAATAACTTTTTTTTAAACTTCCACAAAGCTGCTGAGTACATCGATTTTTTAGCCTTCAACTTTCCATATATGGTGCAAGTCATAAGGGAGTACAATATAGAATACTCTGCTATTCAGCAAAAGGTACTGCGTTACCAACAGCGTGATATAAGTAGAATCACTTGCACAATTCATTAATAAGTTTTGTTGAATGCGTGTCAATAAAGCAACACCTGATAATATCGCGGGATATCATATTGAAAAACTGTTGTGGGCCCTCTTGTCGCTATCCCCTCGAGAGCGCGAGGACTTTACCGCCCATGCAGCGTCGCGTTTGACGCAATCGCACTGTCCGAATGCGTTCGGCAATTCACCTTTGATGGCCTGAAGCCGTCTGTCAACGCCGCGAAATTCCCAGTCGCGGTAACGGCGAATCTCTGTAGACTTGAATTTTTCCGTGATGCTATGTTGGTACTCTCCGTGGGATGGAGGTTATTGGTGGGATCGCATGAATTGATGCAGTTGGGTGTCTTTATGAACATTGATCGTGTGTATCCAATTGGCCGACTTCTACTCTGACGAAATACTCATGAAGGTTTTGCGTACTCGCACTACGTACTCAAACGGTTATCATTGCAGACTACTTCCACTTCTGTATAACGGTCATCAGTTGTTCATGGAAATCCAAGCCATAAATACCTACTTTTTATGTAAATCGTACCGAGTAATTATATCACCGTCCACTTGGACGGGCATCTCTTGTCTCCATCTAACGACAATGATATGGTGGCTGCATTACATCTTTAACATGACGTCAAAGCATTATCAAGACTAAAACTATGCGAATACGACCATGTATAATTAATAAAGCACTGTGGTTTTAATGTCGCATTCAAAGACGGATTAAAATTAGATCCAGAAAATGAACGGTCTGGTATAATTACTCGGTACGATTTACATAAAAAGTAGGTATTTATGGCTCGGATTTCCATGAACAACTGATGACCGTTATACAGAAATGGAAGTAGTCTGCAATGATAACCGTTTGAGTACGTAGTGCGAGTACGCAAAACCTTCATGAGTATTTAGTCAGAGTAGAAGTCGGCCAATTGGATACACACAGTCAATGTTCATAAAGGCTCCCAACTGCATCAATTCAGTATTTGAAGGACAGCTTAACAATTTCATGGGATTGGCAGAAAAATTTGAATTTAAAAAAAAATGTTCCCCAATAAATTAAAAATTTTAATTGCATCTGCGGAGGCTTATACTTCTTAGAATTGAACCAAATTTGGTGTGCAGCGTTTTTCAGGGTAACCTGACAATTTAATAAGTGAATGGCTGGAATCCGGAAAAAAAAAAAGTTATTTTTGAACAGCCCTACCGTTCAGTGGTGTTATGCTGCGTACGGCACGATTATGGCACTCGTTCTGCAACGTACGATATCTGAAACATGAAACGTGATGTAACATTGAAGTACTTTAATCTGTTCTCAACTAAATTAAGAAATACAATATATTTTCCAGTGAAGCTCCTGATATATAGAAGGGAGTTCTGTATTAGGCTTACATGCCGCGATGATATCATTCAGCGAGGGATCCATTGTCTCTTTTAAGAAGACACTTGAATACTGAGACGACGTTAGCCCATTAAAATAGCCTTCTTATCCATTGATTTGGCTGTTTATTCATTCGGTCGCTGACGTATTAGTTCATCATATTTATTCGCAGAGATATTAGCTAACACATAGCTTTAGAAACAATGTCGCTAATTAATTTAATATTAATGTGGCATTGATCGATATCTTATAGCGTTAATACTTATACTACTTACTTATATAGAGAATGTGTTATTTTGCAGTTGCATTTGAACCTTGCTAAAGTGGGTAGCTCAACCGACAAAGTTATAGGCCCATGTAGAGGTATGCATCAGGCCTATGTGTTTGACTTGTGACTGCCTGTACTTTGCATTCATTGTCGAGAACTATGGTGCATAATATATAGTTATATTTGCTAGTTGATGTGCTGCTCTGCGTGCTCCAATGGACTCCAGATGCAGTTTTGCCGTGGCGTTGTATGACTACGGATTTATCGTTATCTAGCCGCCAGGGTCAGGGGAAGAATTGGGCACGCAGACTGATCAATGCAGTCATCACCTAAAACATATACAAACGGCTTAACAAAGTGTAGCCTCTAATCTTAAATTCTTCACGACGAGTATTATCAATTCATAATCGGACACTTGCATTACTTCATGCTGCCTTTATGCAAACGTCACCGCTAGAGGGATCGACGAGCTGTAAAATAAACATGTAATACTGCATGTTTCCGTGCGTAACACAACTACACGATAATTATTTCATCTTGCACTCATAAGTTTACAAGCCATTTTTGTTTCTAGCTACTATACATAAATTATACTACTGCGGTGACAGACAGCTTATGCGACACCGACCAACGTCATGGCGGTAGCACACAATTTTCGATCCAGATTCGCCCTCATCGTGACTTCCCAATCGGCTATTTCGGGATTAACTCCACACCGCAGCGATATCGAGCCCGCCCAAGTGCGCTTACAATTCACAGTGGTTATATCAAAAAAGTTACGCTCCAAAAGGTCGTGCGTGAACTCGACTTAAGCCGAGATGTCTGCAGTTTGTCTGTGTGTAATCCCAAGTGCGTGGTTTCAGTGTAGCTATCTTGTAACGCCGCTCCAGCGTCCTTGCTACGAACCCGTGATATGCCGTGGCGGTGGATTTTTTGATATCTCATTACTGATATAGACATGCGATACGCGTTTTGAGTTGGTTCTACGAATAACGAAGGCAAGAAGCGTCGTGGCGTGGCTTGATATCAAACATGAACTAGTGGCATGGTGGTCTAGTCGCTAACAGTGATCAGTGATAAGCCACTCAGTCCCATATTCACCGGATCGTAGGCAGATATGGCTAATGTAATCAGCGTTGCTACTCAAGTCGGAGTAGAAATAAGGCCGTAAGTGGCTATCAAACTACAACTAGAAGTATCGTGCGTTCCAAGACATGAAAAATATTTAATCTACTTAAGTAAATACTTTTGAAAAGTGTCTCGTATGTCATGACCCATTTGTCCGATTGTTATCATAAGCGATCCAATTTCTTCCTAACAAAGTCCAAAGCATAAAAAAGTACGTTATTTATGGCGTCAGCACTGCCGAGTATAACCGGAAGTAGCCTGAAACTAAACCACTTGGGATTAATGGAAGTGGACAATACCTACTTTACAACCATCGAAAAGTAGAAATAGGCATACATCGTTATTACCCACCCACCTCTGCATTAGGGCTCTTCAAAAATGACTTTTTTTCTCAAATCGTACTGGCTACTTGATAAATTGTTAGGTTACCTAATTTAAGCCTACACACAAAATTTGGTTCAATTCCAGCCAGTAACCGCTTTGCTACAGGAGAAGAAAATTTCTATTTAGTATGTAAAAATAGATAATAAAAAATTTGTTAATTTTCTGTTCACCCCATGAAAGTGTTAGGCTGTCTATAAAAACGATGCTCACCAAATTTGGTTCAATTCCAACCAGTGGAAGCGGAGTTATTGCCGTCGAAAAATTTGGATTTGAATAAAATAGTATTTACGGTGACCGATTCTTTGTTTATTTATTATAGTTGTGCTCACCGTAAATACTATTTTATTCAAATCCAAACTTTTCGACGGCAATAACTCTGCTTCCACTGGTTGGAATTGAACCAAATTTGGTGAGCATCGTTTCCATAGACAGCCCAATACTTTCATGGGGTGAACGGAAAATTTTCAAATTTTTCATTATTTACTTTTATATAATAAATAGAAACTTACTTCTCCTGTAGCAAAGCGGTTGCTGGATGGAAGTGAACCAAATTTTGTGTGTAGGCTTAAATTAGGTGACCTAACAATTTTATCAAGTAGCCAGTACGATTTGAGAAAAAAAGTCATTTTTGAAGAGCCCTACTCTGCATATTAACTGGGATGCAGGTAGGCCACATAATATATGATCTGGTGATATTATGATTATTCAGATTTTTGATTTGTTTTCTTTCAAATCGTGTACGCTCGACTTGTTCGATCACTATATTACCGGGTTGCCGTTATAGTGATAGTCCACTCTGAACTTGATTTTGCTGTGCAATCTATTTGTATTACACTGGTGACAGTGCAATTCGTAAAAAACGATGTCGTTACCAACGGCAAATCCTTAATGGGTGTAAGGATAGTGATTGTATTGTACAAGCTCAAACTTCGATAGTGACGGTCCAACTATGGTTCAAGGCAGTGACGGGCAACATGTGGCCCGCGACGTGATTTTGAGCGGCCCGCAGGGAGTTTCCGGTCGGAAATGATAATGTAGCCCTCGGCCACAGTCTGCCGCAATCCCCCACAACTTGCTTACTACGTTAAATGATAGTGACTGAATTATTCTTTAGCGTGTGTAGGCCTACCGTGTGTGTGTGAATGGGGTGCAAGAGTGGAGCTCATGCGTAAGTTCGTCAAAACGAAAAGGCTTGCATTACCAGCATTTACGCATGCCCTCAACCCTAATGAATTGATATCTTGGTAAATTTGGAAAACATTCCAACCCCTCGTCCGTATCCAATACATTATACCAGGGGCGCGCAACATACTGCCCGCGGTCACAGACTGCCGCGATTCTCCACCACTTGCTCACTACATCAAATTATAGTAATTGTAGGTTAACCATTCTCTTCTTTGCACACAAATATTAGTGATTTTTAGTTATTCTTCAGTTTTTTTTGTTTTCTTTGTGTGCGACATGCAGCCAGAGTTCAAGGAACCTGTTCACAACTTTGATCAACCACAGATGTCACTGATATAAACAGCTATCGAAATACATTACATTATTGAATTCATTGAATACTGTTTTGGTTTCTATGCTTCAAACTTAAAAGTTACATTAAATACGACAAATCTTTGTATATAGGTGGATAAATACGCGTTTAATGTACCGATTCAGGAATCCGGCCCT
>ATSW01057310.1:0-13614 GCA_000444245.1 Botryllus schlosseri | reverse complement strand
AGCCTACATTTGATAAAAGCTCACAAATGCATGGTAATAGTGTTTTGCGGCCCGCAGCGTCTTTTGCGGGCAAAATGCGGCCCGTTGTACATGCGAAGTTGAGAACCCCTGCTATAGATGATCTCTGCACGCCTAAGTAGTAATCAGCATATTTTGGAATCTGTGATAGCGGGCCCTAATTGTAAAATTTAGCGCGATTACTAGGCAGTTTCCTTTTGTCAGTGCTCAATGCTCATTGCTCATGCATTTTTTACAAGAAAACGCCACGCGCGACCAGCAGGATGCATTTAGCTCAATGCACATTATACCATTCTATATTCCCCTTTCTTTAACTTGCAATTGAAAGCTATCTGCATGTTCATTGTTAAATAAGTCATTGCGTCACATTTTCCAATAGGGACATATTTAGTTTCATCAATGAACAGACACGGTGCAAAAGGCCTCATGATTTATATGTACCATACATTCAGTCCTTTCCTAGTTTTTCATTGCCGGGTGGATTATAATTTGTCATATTCTAATATTGGTTGTTCAGATCACTCATGATTTCTAACAATTGGTTGAGTGGTGAAGGCTGCGATCCAAACGTGTCAGAAACCCTTTTGAATTGTTATCATAACTATTGTGACCTGTGTGGATGCCGGTAACTTTGCACGCATAGTGAATCGAATATTGAGAATAGATATTGCAGAAGCACTCGGTTTTGTATCGGGTAAATTTGGTCTCCAACATCGTTTTCAATTCGGATTTAGATCTTGCTGTTTGATGGCGCAGTGTGGATACTGCATGTTTTGCGTAAAACTGGAGCGTTTTACATGGTTAATTCCAGTCTATAAATATGAATTCATGGCAATGCCAATATTGCCAAAAATAAAATCTGAAAAATGCCAAAAATAAGCTATTTTTGGTATTTTTGGCATATGCCAAAAATAACACGGCCTGGCTTGAGCATGCACCACTTCCATGCTATTCCGATAATGCTGAGCGCCAAGCGGGGAGGTCATGGATACCGATGTCGGCGATGTCTTTGATCTGACCCGGCCGGGGATCGAACCCACGACCTATAACGCCATCTTGGTCTTGTAGGACGATTGCGGAATGCGGAGGTTCTATGATACCATGAGATAATTTCCAGTTATATTACCGACATAATGCAGCGAGAGATGTAAAGTTGGTGATATGTAAGTATTTCGATCGAAGGTGATTAGGGGATGTTTTATCGTAATTCGAAAATTTATCCGACCGAGATTGCAGGCTCGATGACTCGTATATATCTTGCATGCAGCCTTAGGTGCTGAGTGGTTAATACTGTGGTGTGTGGGCATTGCGAGAATATCGATGCGTCCAAATCCCCGCTTCAACTTACGGGACATAAGATTAGAAAACAAAAACCAACTGCCCAGCTCATCTAATTTACTTTCAACAGAGAAATATAACAAATCAAGGATCACGGCTGCTTCTAAAAACACAGTCTCTAATTTTCGACAGCCTGATGTTGGGCGATGCCTAACATTGCGTTTTCAAAACTTCTATTGGCAATAATTATGGGCGACCATCGGCAGGAATATGTTTTGAAGGTGTGGATGCGACATAAACAATAAACCTGCACTAGTCGAAGCTATTTATTCGGATACAAACGCTCTCAACACTTCCCTGGTCGCGCGGGCGGTTGATATATCGTTTTGGAATTACCGTCGCTGAACGAGTTACGAGTTAATCGACATGTTTACGGCTAGTGCAAAAACAATACGACTTATGCCCTAGGACACGACACCGGTAATTAGAATGTATATTTCCCATCCCCGACACGTCTCCGAGGGTATATTTAGTGGCTATACCCACCGTATTCTAAGATTTTACTCTACAGCCAACTATACAGGAATGCACTGCAGTACTGTTTGCGACGTTTCCAGCCGGGAAACCGGGTGAAAGTTTATAACAGCTATTCAGAATTGACGGGAAGCAAGAGCCTGCTTCTTTCAACGATAATATTAGTGTTGTTGACATTGTTTGTTGATTGTTTTCAGTTGCATAGCAGTCAACCGTCGATGCTAGTATCATGGCGATACGGTTACTAATAGCTGCTGCGTTCCTAAGTGCTTGTGTTGGCGCGTTGCGTTACGACAAAGATGCTCTCTATTACATGAAAGAAACTATAAGAAGTGCGAATTACAATAAGGCAATAGAGATGTCAGCATTACCTCACAACGTGTTTTTCCGCAGGCCTATTTTGTCAGATAAAGGAAGAGTCCAGGGAACCGTGCTTTTCCGGTAACGTGACGGAAGAGAAATGTACCAAGCACCCGGGGTGTTGTATCGCGCTAAACGATGATGTAAGACTACTAAAAATTGATGACACTAGATTTCTTACATTATAATATTCCATATTATCATAGGACACTGTGAGTTGCTACAAAATGAGATCGAAAAAATCTGTGATCATGGAAATCGAGAAAAATGAATTTTACGCCGATTTGTTTATGAACGAAAATAACACGCGTAAATCGGCTGATGGATATATGGGTTATTATATTGATTGCTACTATGGGAATTACTATGGCGATGGATGCGACGACAGTGAGTGTGACTTTAAAGTCAGATTTCCTTACTATGTAATATTCATCTGTGAACAACCTGGCAGTGTGCAACTGGTACGGCTGGGGAGAATGGAGTGGATGCCAAGGCTCGTGTGGCGTTGCGATCAAAAAGAAGTTTCGCCGATGTCGCGGTTGTGCACCAGGAGAGGGCAATTGCATAGGAAACACCGAGATACATACCCGTTGCTCCAATCCAGTTGGAGAGATCTGCGGCTACTGGGGTGGGTGGACAGGCTTTGGGCCGTGCAGCGTTACATGCGGAGTTGGCGTTCGTCAGAACAGAAGAATATGCATTGGCGGTGAGGTTGGTCAAGCAGGTACAACGCTATTTCATTGCTAACTAATAACACTAAATATGTTACTATATTCCTTCCTATTGGCAGGATGCATCGGAGAAACAACCATGACGGAATCCTGCAACGCTGGCGCAGGCAGATATTATGCATGGGGGCAGTGGACAGCCTGTCCAGTGTCTTGCGGTGGAGGTCTCAGAACAAGAACTCAGGTTTGATTAATGCTAACTTTATTTAATGCCTCGCGGCCTGCCGTTTCGGTAGTTGTAAGAATTATTCTCGTATTACTACAAACACGTTCTTGACTATCAAATTATCCCAATAGTTTGGGTATCGAAACAGTGATAAACCTACACCACTGACTCATGAATATCAATATCAGCGGACCCCTTACTAGTTGTTACAATGCGACATACCCTGATCCAGTGGTTCTTGGCCTTTTCTCTCCCAGCGCCACCCTTTCGGAAATTTTCATGGTTTAGCATCCTCCATATTTTACGGACGGTACTAGAGACGATGGGAGGTCCAAGTACGGTCCATTTTATCGGGTTTGGACTTGACTATTGAAAATATTTCGCGCTTGTATCGCGCCCGATGACCACTCGACTAATTAATTATATCAATTTTATAACTAATGTTGTGTACGGGCTAATACCTATCGGGTTTGAGGCCAATCTACACGCGCCGATTCGGTGACGCTGTATTTTGCAGCTCTCGAGAACAAGGATATTTAGTTAATCATTCTGGTCAAAATCGTGTTCACTGTACAAATGGCTCTCAAAAGTGGTATAGAACCACGCTTCCAGATTTCGGGACTCGGTGTGCTGCAATATGTAGGCTAATACCTAGTTCAAAACATTTTTTTCCGGGAAAACCCTGTCTAGTGCGATCGCGCTGTGTTAAGGGAGATTTTGCTACCGAAACATACGCGCATGAAGCGTAAAAACACATCTTAGATGAAATATTCGTGGAAACATTAAATCGGTATATTTCGAAAATTTTGGGTAATAATAATTGATGAATGTTGTTTGGAATGAATGAATAAATGAATTTTTCAACCAGATCTCAAGGATATATGTTTCCCCATGACAACTACTACAGTACTACACCTTCTGTAGGCCTACCGTTACACCATTTTTCTTCGGAGCCGCCATAACGCCCCAGCGTCACCTGAGAGTGTTTCCACCCCATTTGAAATCCAAATCGCCCCCAGGGGGAGCTGGCGCCATGGTCAAGAACCACTGCCCTAATCTACAAGCTAAGCACCTACAAACTTAATATGCCTCATAGATACCCGTTATACGCAAGTTCAGTCATGTGCTGAATATATTCCCTTATACTTCAAAACATTACGCTTCAATGACGGAATTCTGAACAATCTACATTCCAGGCCCATTCATGTGGCGAAGCCGACAACGTGGACAGCGAAAGTTGCAATATGAATGCTTGTTGTGGCAAACTTCTCTGGTCACAATGGAGTGCATGCAGTTCAACATGTAACATGGTAATATAGCAAAATTTCAGAAGTAGCATGTTCTGTTTCGATTTCACCAATACGTTTAACAGGGTACGCAGTATAGATCAAGAAAAGATATATGCCCGCACATTGGAGATGAGACCGAATCGAGAAGATGTGACGCCGGACCGGGAAATTTCGGAGCTTGGACGGAATGGGGCTCTTGCTCACAAACGTGCGCTGGCGGATATCAAACGAGACGGAAAAGTCATTCTTGTGGGTTGCCTGACGTACAAGAATCGCGACAGTGCGGTAATGCCGGCTCGTATAACCCCTGGTACCATTCAGTTACAGCCCACCACCATGTAACGCAATTGCAAATTCCTTCTCGGATATTTCAGGTCTGACTGGAGTGTCTGCTCCCGAACCTGTTACGGTGGAACGAAAACCAGAACTAGATCTCACACATGCGGGAGACCGTCGGAAATGGAAACCGCGAGATGCGGCGATTCTGGATCGTACTATCCGTGGCAGTCTTGGTCGTCGTGTTCGTCGTCTTGTCCCGGTGGTGAAATGGTGCGATACAGATATCACCAATGTTCCGACCAACGGGATGCCGAGAAAGAGGCGTGCGGACAAGCCAGCGGGTACGGCGAATGGGGACATTGGTCTTCGTGCAGCCAAACGTGTGCGGGAGGATTCCGAAGCAGAGTCAAGCATGAACTTTGCACCAATCAACAACAAGTAAGCTGGGAATGTTATTGAACAGCCTTTACTATATGCCCGGTACGTTGTGATCAAACCAACATCCAATTGGCTGTAGTTGTTGCCAGCTGCCTTTGGTCAGTAACGGAGTAGCCTACTATATTTTCGAAGTAGGCTACTCAAATATGCGTTGCCTACTTGCAATACTTCCGATAGTGATTATGATTTTAGTCTATTTCTACTTCTACTTGAGTACAACGATGACTGCTTTGAACACTTCTGGCCAGATTCCATTATTGTAGTCAGGAGGAGTAAAGACGGGGGCTTGGATACTGTGACATCTGGTTTATTGTTTACGTTGTTTGTGATATTCATGGTGTTTGTCGACTACTATAGTCATTTACACCAGGCCAATTTTCTTCATTTTTTATTCCGTAGCTACCGACTTGTTAGTACGACCCACTTCGAAGCGTTTTATAAGAGACCGCGCTTACACGGATAACATGGCGAGGAGGAGCCTAGATATCCTCCAACACTCGGTCAGAGTAGAATCCGCAACTCTTGGTGTTGCAGCTTTGGATTGTACCACTACGCTATCTCGCCACACTATTGGTTACGTCGTAATGGATTTGTGACGTCAAATTTTTGTGTTCGGTTGTCATTAATCAATTTGATCGTGATCGATTGATCGCATTGTTCAATATCATTTTTAGCACTGAAATTTATGTCGGCCAACTTCCGCATTACATTGTCATTTTCTTGTCGTCCATTAGGAAGTTATTATCGTGTAAGCGCGACTGCGTGTGCGTGTGCGTACTATACGAACTTCAACTACCAGGACTGATGTACTGTATCTTTTTACAGAAAGATTCTGAATCCTGTGGAGGTTCAGGCTCGTGGGGCGAATATTCGGACTGGAGTACATGTGATAAATCATGTGGCACCGGTGCCAGATACAGAAGCCGCGTGCACTCATGCCGTAAGCTCTTGATGTTGTGTTGCGTTGTTAGGTTGCTAATTATGATCATCACCCTTTAGCGAATACGCTTACTTATTATAACGGCGATGTCTCCTTTAACACGGACCGACAGTCCTCTCCTTGCAACACACACGCCTGCTGCGAGTACTACACTTGGACAGCATGGTCATCTTGCTCCACAACATGCGGGACTGGAACAAAGGAAAGGCATCAGAGAAATTCGTGCCCGTCAAGGCCAGTGAACACGGAAGTCACGGTAGGTGACTTTTTTTCATTAAACCCGTATGCCAAAACATTGAATGGCAATATATAGACAGTTCTGTGAAGGTAAACCGTCATATCAGAATTTCATTCTTCATACTTCTTCGTTTCCTTTATTATTCTTTTAACAATTCAAATAGACCTGGTTTTTCACACATAGTCGGTCAGGTTTGCAGCCTGCAAGTACGTCAGGCATATAGTGAGCATGAACATGACCATTTAAATTCATTCATAAATATCGAACCATATATACCTCTGTGCCACGGGCATTAATGTGTTCATTAGCGAATAACCTTCAAAATGTGGTTATGTCTGCGCCCAAGCACGTTAATTTTATTTAAGTATTGCAATGTCGGTGACGGATTCTACGGACCATGGGGTAGCTGGGGTATGTGCTCCAGGTCGTGTCCTGGTGGTACGAGAATGCGCATCCGAGAACACGATTGTGGAAAAGCACCGGAATCACAAACGGAATTTTGTGGCATTGATCCAGGATTTGGAGCCTGGGGTCCGTGGGGCGACTGCTCGGTGACTTGCGGTGGTGGGCACCGGATGAGAACTAGGACCCACATATGCGAGCTAAAAGATCCGGAAACTGAAACAAGGTCAGTGATATTTAGAGATCACGGTTTCTGGACCATGATCCGGTCAGGTTTGATGAAATTCGATTGCGAATTCAATCCGGATTTTGCTTGCTACTCTACGTCGAGTATTCGGGTCTGAAAATGTTCCGTTTACGTTTAAAAGTCAACAGACCAGGTCCCTAATCATTCCTGGTATTAAAATTTCCTATTGCCAAGGTGGGTTGCAATGTGCGTATACGTACTGACCACAAGTTTATTAAAAACCTTCCAATGCGGTAAGCAAAAAATAGCAGTTTCCTAAAAACAACTTTGAGGATCGCTGTCCAACGAAAACATCAAATTAGTAATGATACATAGCTTATATATGCAGTGGTTGTCAGTAACGAAGTACTTTAAATTTTTTGAAGTACTCAAGTAGATTTTGCCCACTTCCGCTACTTACTCAAGAGGTTATGTTTTTCGAATACTTCTACTTCTACTTGAAAAGTCTGTAAGCAAAACTAACTATAGGCCTACATACTTTTTTTCAGTTCTGATTTTGAAAAGTAGAAAGCAGTTTTGTATTATTTCAATGAGGAAGCGCGTTAAATAGCCCATGTATCATCGTAACTCAAATGTCTTTCCAATATTCCACATATTTGCATTCACCATCATAATCATAATGCGTTAGTTTTGAAGATACTGATTGTAATTTAGAAGTGTCCATCTCCGGTTAACTGCTGAAAGTACGCGAGTCCTTGACTGAATGTTCTTTTGTAAACTACTTAATTTAATTCCTTCATTCTGTAATTCAAATTGAAGTTATTTTGACATGTCTTGGAAATTGCTAGTTCTACTTGAAGTCAAGTAGATATTCACACGATAATTCAACTTTGATTTGATCAGCAACTATACATTGACCTCATTTACATTTGCTTAGTTAATATGTGTAGCCTGGTTCGACGTAATCGCTTTATTTCAACAGCCCGTGTAATACTCATTTGGGGGACTACGTGCCTGGGGACTGGGGTGCTTGCTCGTCCACATGTCCCGGGGGAGAAAAGGTCCGAGTATTTGCTCACACGTGCGGCGGAGACCAACTCTCGGAAGTGGCGGAATGCGGAAACCCGGGTACCTACGGGGAGTGGTCTCAATGGTCGCAATGCAGCGGAACTTGCTTTGGCGAACAAGTAATCTCGAATCGCAGTGACGTTCTATTGGCCTTTGTCCTGACAGTATGTTTACATATACTAGACGAGAACTAAAATGCACACTTGCGGCTTGACTCCAATCACCGAACGCAGACAATGCGGCGTGGGTGGACAATGGGGCGATTACACCACCTGGTCGGCTTGTAGCGCAACATGCTACGGCGGAGAGCGGCTTCGTTACCGGTACCACTCGTGCCCGACGCCGGGACAAGAAGTACAGCAAGATACAGAGATTTGCGGCACTCTTCCGAGCTATGACATGTGGAGTTTGTGGAGCTCGTGTTCGGTTACTTGCGGGACTGGCGTCCAGACAAGGACAAGAACGGGAATATGCGGAAACAAAAACGAAGTCGAGGTAAATCGACACAATCTAGAAGCAGGCGTGGGGAAAATATTGCGAGCCGCGTTTCGAATAATGCAAAAGAACAGCTCGCATAATGATTTGATGAAATTTGAACAGTGTCCAATTCATCAAATCTCCATTCGGTCAACCAGGGCAGGAGTATTTGCGCGGTTTGCATAGTCGTACCCTAGCAGCAACTTTCAATCTCATAGCTTACTGCGTATCAGAATAGCTAATACACAATAGTCCTTGCAAAAATAAAAAGTTGAATAATTGTTCTTTTATAGAGCAATCAATTATATATATTGAAGAGCTTCTTGAAGGCACAGAGCTTCAGCATACAATTGAATAGTATATTCATATTGAAATGAACCGAATATTTTCGGCTGACGATTACCCCTGACGAGTGTCAGTTGAAAATATTCGGGTTCATTTCAATGTGAATATACTTTATTACTTGAAAATGGTGTAATCGTAGCAATCGATTACGATTACATACCGCGATTAACCCAAGCCTGTCTAGGAGTGCTACAAAACACTTCAATTTGTCAGATTTACTCATTCTCTCCACCGTAAATAGCAAATGTCGTGCGGCATGAAAGAATGTTGTACATTGCTATCGTGGTCGGAATGGTCTGCGTGCAGCGTCACGTGCTTCTATGGACTGCAAGAAAGGACAAGGCCGTCAACGTGCTCGAACGGCGCCCCGGTAGCGAAGGAATTGATGAATTGTACAAACGGAGGTAATGCGATCTCGTAGATTACATAAACCCTTCGAGGTTATAGTGTTGACAGTTTGCATTTACACTACACTACACCACAACACAACAGTCTAAGTACATGGGTCGTGGTTTAATAGGAGCTATAAGTATTATATCATAAGGAGCTATAAGTATTACATCATAAAGGCCGATCAATAGCGTACGTGTATGGTATGAATAAACACTAAAATTCTACACTTGAATTTTGTAAAGTAGAAAGTCGTTTTGATATATTCTTGCATCCCTGTTATGTGTAAAATTGTAATGCCAATTAGCGAAAGAGCCCCTGTATCACCGTAATTGAATATATTTCCAACAATTGCACCGATATTTAGTGTAATTGGTCATTTTAGATTAATCACGAAGCACTCCTTTGCCCCCTTTGAATAGATTCTAAAAGTATACGAGCCATCGATCAATTCTACTCTTTGAAGCTACACTACTTGACTACTTTTCAGAGATTCACCTTTTTCTTCCACTTGAAGCTGTTGTTGCATGTCTTTGAAATGTCTACTTCTACTTGTAATTGAGTAGTAATTTACGGCGTTACTTCTTCTCCCACTCGAGTAGCATTGCGGACTACTTTGACCACGTCACCTGTCCATTTGAGATATAGAACGTTGGATGTGGGGATGCTGGTTAAATGTATGATAAGATCGTTTCTCCTTATCAAGTATAAAAAGTCTAAAAGCCTAAAAAGCGAACATAATTTTGTTGAATGTTTGTAGAATAGTTTGAAATCAATTTTTACCAGATGGCTGATCAGTAGGGTTGTCTAAAATTTGGACAATCTCGAAAACACTCCTTTGTAATGTCTCATTCTATATAGATTATATATTGATAAAAAAAAGCAATAAGCCTACAAGAAGCTCACAGAAAAGTCGTTTCGATTTCGGGCAAATCGTTTGAAAGTAGCTGCCGAATTAAGAGTGGGCGACTGGTCAGCCTTCCGGTTAATCGAGTTTCTATCAAAAATACCATGATTACATCTCGTGGACAAACACACCCTGGTTTCATAATTTTCTATCTGTGGTCTCAGACGGATTTTACGAAAACTGGACTCCATGGACCACCTGTCCGGGCGTGTGCAATGTCCGCGCCATTCGCACCAGACGTAGATCACACACCTGCCTGGTCGGGGAAGACGTTCAGACGGAAGACTGCCCGATGCTCACCTGCGCCAAATGGTCCATGTGGGGAACGTGGTCGCAATGCTCGCAATCGTGCTTCGAGGGATTTCGATCCAGATCGCGAAGTTGCATCGCGGGTTCGAGCGGGATGTCGGATTGCGAGGGCGACCCGGGCCAGCAAGAAGCGTGTTTGTCTTCGAGCGGATTTTGGATGGAATGGAGCATGTGGTCGTCATGCTCCGTACGTATTATCAGAGTTGAAATTTGGATTACTAAATATCACCGAATGTGGTCACACTAGTCAGCTTACTACTCAAGTAGAAGTAGACGTAACGCCGTATATTTCCACTCTATCACGAGTAGAAGTAGAGATTTCCAAGACATGCCAAAACTACTTCAAGTGGACGTACAAAAGGTATGAAAAGAATTGAAGTAATTGGTTCCAATTTTGTCGATAATTCACATACATTTAGCAGCTAATCAGAGGTGGCTACTATGTGTATGTTATCTATGCTCGCTACATAACGAAAATTACTAATGACACTGCAAACGGATGGAATTTTTCAAAATATAAGAAGTTACCGCAGTTCTTACAATAATGTGACCTGTAAAAGTGATACAGATGCAAACTTGACCCAAATTCACTTTTCAAAATCAACATTGTAAAACGTAAGTGGTTTGCCTAAGAACTGTCCAACTAGAAGTGCTAAAAACAAAACCACCCGACTAAACAGTGCAAGTAGACAAAATCTACTTCCGTAAGCCTAAAATGTAGAAGTACTTCGTTACTGACCAACTGCGGTTAAATACGAAAATCGAGATCTAGAAATGAAAATCCCCGTTCGCGTAATCTCCAAATTTGAACGCTGCAATATTACAGGCCACGTGTAACGGCGGGATCATGAAAAGAACGAGAAAAAACACCTGCTTGCCCGAAGTGACGGAAACGAGCCACTGCAACGCGGATCCAGGTAGATAGCAGTCTGACTCGAGTCGCGATTTTTTGGTGCCTCGACTTGACTCGATTCATTTTTTCAAATGCGTAAAATGACTCGAGTCGACTCGAGTCAATTTTTGTATTGACTCGATTTGCACTCGATTCATTGTGCATGACTCGAACCAAGTCATATTACTCGAGACTGGGACGAACAAAACAGGTATTTCCTTGTAACTTCAAAGAATCGTAAAGTTACCATATTATTGGTATTTCATCTATCAGTCCTGATACTTGGAAAATAGTGGCAGAAACTGTCGAGACCGAGGAAAATTACTATATTATGAATGAGAGCCATTCTATATCACTTGAGAAGAGTTAAAAAAGTGTGTTGAACCAGATTGAACTGAAAATTGAAAGTAAAAGTAATGACTTGAACTCGGAATCGAGTTAAAACACTATGACTCGGACTCAACCCTCTACTAGCTGACTTGGACTTGGACCTGACTCTGTGGTGAATTGAAAATGACTCGACTTGACTCGAGTCAGAACTATAAAACTGAGAGTGACTTGTGACTCGGAACCTTGTGACTTGGTTACAACCCTGCGATATACCATATATATTTCCGACGCCCGACGATTGTCTGCTTTCAGGAAAGTATCTCTTGTGGAGCGCGTGGACGCCCTGTTCCGTCACTTGCGGCGGGGGAATCAGGAAGCGCATGAGAGCGCATACGTGCGGCAAGCCCGAGGAACATCAAACCGAGGATTGCAACACTGATCCTGGACGATACGGGCAATGGTCGGCCTGGAGCGTCTGCAGCGCTACTTGCGCGGGCGGGAACAGAACGAGGGTGATTACAATTAGTCGCGATATGCATTATTCGCTGTTGGAATGAGTGCTGATAGACTCGAGTCACCTTTTTCATATGACTTGACTTGACTCGAGTCACTTTGCTAAAATGACTTGACTTGACTTAACTCGGCGTATCAGAAATGGGGATTGACTCGTGGTTCGGAGAAAATTTTACAAGTCAATTTCAAGTCATCAAGTAATCGATATCGATAAAAATCACTGTCTCTTGCATATGTTAGGATTATTCGCAAAATGCTGGTGTAACCCGTGAGAGCGACCAATCATTCAATGATCGTACTTTTACTGCGCCTTCATTGTTCTCTCACAAATCAATTGACCGCAAACGATGTGATCGAAGCTTACACCATACGTTGTCGTAAACTAGTATAGTAAAGTAATTTAATAGCAAAATGTCTATTTTTGTTCTCTGTTCTTACCTTGACCAAACCTGTTGTTTTATTGAAATTGAATTCGAATATTGTTTATATAGTCCTAAACCATTGGCGCAGGCTTGAATTGCCTCATATCAATTTGTAGATGGATAATGTAATGCATCTTATCAATTCGTTTCTCTATTTTGGCTGGTAACTATAAACCGAGGCTATGCAATTACTTACGTAGAGCAATTCTACGTATATGTGAGTGATAGGCCTACAGCACCTTCTTGCGAGTATATTTAACTCTATATTCGTTCATCGGTTCAAAATCAATGACCACTCAATCTGTATTTCAGACAGCTAGCAAAATGCTATGACGTAATCATGCCTCATACCTGGAAAAGGCAATTTGACTTGAATTTTGACTTGACACTTGACTTGACTTGACTCGAGTCAACTCCAAAATCGAGTGACTTGACTTGACTCGAGTCACCTTCAAAAATTAATTCACTTGACTTCACTCGAGTAAATATGTGCAATGACTCGAAATGACTCGTAACTCCGTTTTAATCCGTTTATCCGTTTTAACCATTTTTGTTTGGTTCGCAGATGCGATCACACACTTGCGGGCTTCCAGTTGAAGTCAACTCGGAAGTATGTAACACACACTCCGGCGAATACCTATCTTGGTCCCAGTGGAGCTCTTGCTCGCTGACGTGTGGAATCGGAACCAAACAGAGAAGTCGTACACATAACTGCGGCCTTCCCATGCAGAGAGAAGATGCGGTGAGATGAAAATGATATCATTTTTGTGTGAGACCAATATCATTTGAACAATCAGACGGAGAAAGCTTCCTTGAACTCATCGCCTGGCTGATAATGAATGACAGAGATGAATATTCATACCGTGAACATATGAAAACCCGAAACCCTCTAAGGGGCAATCGTCGGCAAGGTTTCATTTATTCTCAGTATGAATATATTATTTTATTGAAACCTATATAAAAGTTCAGTGCGCAATAACGCCTTTTTAAAGATTAAATTATTATCCCGAACCTATAAACAGACCTCTCATATTCTCAGTGGCAGCTCGTCCTATAGGGCAACTGGGGCATTGCCCCACCTAAAATTCTGTTCAATAACAATTT
>ATSW01057254.1:0-16110 GCA_000444245.1 Botryllus schlosseri | reverse complement strand
ACTTTTGAAAATGGAAAATGCGTGAGCTCGACTAACTTTTTACGTAGTTCGAAATCGCTACTTCTATGCATTAATTCGAAGTATTTGTCAGTCATTGTAACACCGCTCATATTGCGCGCTATCTATTTATTTCACAGATAACGAATTACTGCTGCTTTTATCAGAGGATACTTTTCTAGGATTTGCCTACTAACAGTACTTAGTTTAGATTAATAAAAGTATAGTGATTGAAAATAGATCACTGGATTATAGTTTACAGAAAACTCCACAATTCTATGTGACGTCCTTGCATACCAACAACCTTCGAACTATTCGCCGCCTCATAAACACTCGAGTAGGCCTACATCTGATGCGTGAGGGGAAAACATAGTTAAATTTTCATATGCATTTAGTTTCCAACTCTGAAAGCAAGCTTAGTCTATGATCATTCGCGTACCATTAGTATTCATTTTACAAAAACGTCGTGTAAAGGTAAAATACTTGTTCATTTCGGAGTACTCAAGTATCAGTTTTGTCAGCTTATTATATGCTCAGTATATTATGCGTCACAAATTGTGGAGCATTTATGTGGGTGCTCCAGGGTGCTCTTCATTGAGTGTTCGTGGTGGGTGATAAGTTTAATTTGCAAAATTAGCGTGTTCAAATCAGGCCTGTCGCCAACATAGTGATGTCGCATTAGCCCTAAATACACATAATAGAATATAAAGGAAAAGTATCATCTAACGTATAATGAATGTTATCTATTTCTCGGAAGCAAGTTATTATCAAAACATAGTGGTCAAAATTATCGCAGAGCAATACCGATTTGCGTAAATTCCGTTATGCGTCTGACTACGTTACTAGGGATTATGTAGTTAGTTAAGGAATTAGGAGTCCAATATTCCCAATCGGTATGGAACAACATCAAAATCATCACAAAGCAATATCGACTTTTGCGTGAATTCTGCTATGCGTTTTACTACGGTAGTATGCGCAGCTGCTTACAGGTGTCCAGACGTGGACTTTCTACTATATTCGCTCCTAACATTATAGCAGCACCCGACGCAGCTTACATTATTACGTTATAAGACGTCGGTGGCGTTTCACTGTCGGTTTATTCACCCTTATTCTAGTGACATGAAAAGGACTGAACCGTATGAAATGTGGTCACTACAAGAATCGAGCGAAAGCGCTGTTTCAATCCGTCTTGCATCGGTCACGATTAGTTTTACTTTTCAACTAACTTGGTGTCTGTCGTTATATTCATTAGACTCGCTTTCATGCGGCTAATTTGGCACTATCATTATAACGTCGGGGATCACGTACTCGCGGCGAAGGTGTTCGTTCTTTATATTTTGTGAAGTAGAGAGTAGTTTAAGGTTATGTTTGTCTAACCTTGACGAGTGCTATTGTCACACTCGATCACCATATTTAAATCATGGACATCTCAATGATGTTGACTAAATTTACGGCTTCAGAACGTGCTAATTAGACCTAGTTGTAGGCGAAAGCGGTATTATCTAGCAACAAGGTTTAAATGAGTCGCCTCCGGCGTTTATTGACCGTATTACTCGTATTCTCGTCATGCAAAAATTATGCATGTATTAGTATGAAGCAATTGATTACGAGGTTAAAACTTTTTTGCAACCTGCATTTCGTTGGTATCATAGATTTTGCACTTTCGGTGAGCTTATCATTTGGTTCGCAGCGTCGGATGGCAGCAAAGCGGTGTACCTCGAAACATCAACCGATCTGGAGGATTTCAGCACGCGAATCGACGCAATAACGATCAACGATATCATTGATATGCTCTTTTTTCGAAATAAAATGAACTTGTACACTATACAATGCTATTTCAATGAGTGTGTAAAGTGTTAGAAGATACGAAAAGGGTCGTATGAAATGCGGTGACTACAAGGATCGACCTAGAACCTAGAGCAAGATAGTTGACTGATTCCTCTGTGATGACGTTATGAAATCTAGTTCAACGTTTAGTGTAGCGAGAATTCTTATTCTCAAAAAACAGCTTAGTACACATAATCATGATTATGTGGCAATGAGCGTTATATAGGCGGATGATGTGGCAATAGGTGTGCTATAGGTGCGGCAATGGGCGGATGATGTGGCAATGTAGGCGTGGCAATTAAGGCGACGTGGCCTTCTGGGATTGGACGGCGCCAATTTGACCAAACCCTACTACTATCTTCTACATAAAGAATGATGTAATGTATTCACCCATTTTGAAGCGCCAGTATATTTTCAAGACGTCACCGAGAACCATCATTAATACATACCCTGCCATTTTCTACACATTTCGCCAACATGACAATGATTCTGCATCCTTGCTCTACTATCATTCTCCAAAAATCCTCGCTAGTATTAGATAGAGGCCCCTGCGTAGCTATAAACTTCTTTTTGCTACCCTGAGAATTGAAATGACCCAAAGTTATTCAATACGTTAAGGCTGATTGGATGCATTTGTACTAGTTCGTATATTTTCCATCACGGCAATATATCAATATTTGTAAGGTCACCGTAATATAACTTGCGTTGATGTACCCTTCCGCGCCTTCTCCTTTCAGAAACACTCGATTATTGTCGTCTGTAAACGGAGTCATTGCGCGGTTAGTAGGTAGACCAATCGTGTCGTATTCGGTCACGAAAACAAATCGAATGAAAGAAAAATAATAATAATAATTTATAGTATAGGCAATATGAGAGTTTAATTTTTCTAACTAGTATCAGAGAAATGGGATACTGGCAACTTCAGATCAATGCTTTTGTCCGAAATATTCCCAAAACATAATAACAATATTTTAACCTGGCGGACTGACTCAAATTCATTTTATCGGATTATATCATTGAATGGAATGAGTTTGAAGTGACTTTAATAAATTATCTCATTTCATTGGCTCTTCCTCTAAGGATCAGGCTTAATAAGTAGTGAGTACTAGTTGCTGACGATTAGCCCTGACGTTTGTCAGCCGAAAATATTCGAGTTAATTTCAATATGAATATACTATTCAACGTAGTAATCAACAGTCTGTCTTACAGAGAAGATCAAGGCTCTGCATGTAGCCTAGTATGAAATGAATGCACACATGAATACATCAATATCAGTATTGCCGATAACTGAAATACCAGACTCACACGGAAGAATATTTTTGTATCGATTTTTCTTGAAGACATCATCGCTTGAAGCATATGTATACGCTGGTGCAGTACTTTTAGCTTCCAGTTTGACTTTCTAAATGACGTTAACGTTTCTTAGACAATTAAAATATATACGACCTAAAACATGATTATAAATACTATATTCATTTTCGATAAATAATCGTATTGATGGATACAGAATATTCATAGCAGCGTACTGCTATGTGAAATTGTTAGGTTTGCAAAAATGTCCTTATAGCAGCGGCAAATTCTGCTGGGTATGACTTGGTCCACCAATAACTGCTTAGTAAGGTCGCTAATTCCCGAATCCCCTTACCGCGAATTGCTTATTGAAAAGCATGCAATCATCTGCTGCCATTTGAATATATTGATCCTTCAGCCTCTTTAGGGGAATGACAGTGACGTCAATATTTTGGTATGTTGCTGCAAAGTCAATATTCAATATCAGTTATATCACGCAGAACTAAGGCTGTGATCATACCTTCATTTACGAATTCCTCCAACTGCAGCGGTGGGCAATGACTATCAGTTGCATATTCCTGCTTTGTGTCATTTCTGAACATTCAAGCTTATTTCAGTATGTATCTTATAGTTGTGTGACCATAGTGTCCTATATGGTGTCGACACAAGCAAATCTCACGGCTCAGTGAAATTGATTCACGTCACAATTTCCATTTGGCTACAGGCAATTTGACAGTCATTTTTGACCGGCTTGCCGAGCATTAAATTTGGTATATGGATATCAATCGAAAGCTGACTCTGCACTGATTACGTAAATGTAAATTTTATTCCGCTCGTGGCCCTGAAACTCCCACAGTCAGCCTCGAATTTTTCATTGTTATGGAGATTGGCCAGACAGCATTGTTGCGTCCCAATACCAATCTCCATAACAATAAAAAATTCGAGACTGATTGTGGGAGTTCCAGGGCCACGAGCGGAACAAAATCTATATTTTCGTAATCAGTGCAAAGTCCGCTTTTGATTGATCCCGTTTTACCAAATTTAATGCTCGACAAGCCTGTCAAAAATGACCGTCAAATTGCCTGTAGCCAAATGGAAATTGTGACGTGAATCAACTTCACTGAGTTGTGAGATTTGCCTGTGTGGACACCATATAGGACACTATGGTGTGACCGAATAGGTCTGTGGTTCTCAACCGGTGGGGAATTGCCCACTGGTAGGGAATTCAATGGTTTCTTGTGGGGAGTAGACACAGCAATATATACATGATAGTCTACATATTTACGGAGACACATGCGCGACTTCCGTTATCAGTTAACTGGTCTGGAATGTATGTATGGCAAATTATAAATTGAAAGTGTCCTCGGAGGACGCCTAAATGTCTTCTTTTTTGAGAATTTAACCTCTATTTCTCTGAAATGGATTTAAATGTCAGAGTGATGACCTTCTTTTAGTTAACACAATACTATCGGTTGAAAAGTTTTCAAAATCACCAGTTTTCTGGGATCTTTCACAATTTATAAAAAGTGTTCTCTTTTTAGTATCTCAAAATATGGTAACCCTATTTTAAAGGGTATATAGGAGTTTTGAGTAGTAGGGAATAAAGACTCGGAATAAATCTGAAGTGGGAAATTTAGCTTAACACGTTGGGAAGCACTGTAGTAGGCTATTTCTTCATGACAGACCTTCTGTGTCGAATCCATCCTAACAGTATTGCTGCAATAAGCATGAGCGGAACCACAACGCAAGCAGTCACCCAAAGCAGACCTGAAAAATGAAAAAGGTATATTTACTATCCGGTATAGAAACGCAGGCATTGTTATTTTGTTCTTGCAATACTGACTTTTGCCTTGGATAAACGATGGCAAATCGTCCAACTTTTCATAGCTCTGATTATATGTTACGATGACTTCACCGTCACTACCCGGAGTCGTTGTCACTGAAAGTACTCTGGAAACAAAATTTCTATACATATAACCGAAGTCCGAAGTATAAATGATAATACCGAAACTAGCAGCATTAGGACAATTCTCAAAACGGGGTTGATCTGATTTCATAAAATGTGAATTACCAACCCTACTATCGCAATAACGCTGATGCCATAAACACGTTATCTGTACTGGTAATCGGTAAAAAATTACGAACATAATATGAAGAAAGATGTTTATCACCTGAAATATCCGTTTATTTGTCGAGTCGAATTATGGTTTGAAATTCTGTGAGAGTACCTGAAGCTGACGTAGCCGCCAGACAAATCTTCCTGATAATCATACCAGGTTATAAGAAGTTTTCGAACGGAAGTGGCGGGTCATGTAGTTGACAACTTTGTAACACTTCAGTTATTTCGAAGGCCCAGGCGTGACATGCAAGGATATAAACAGCATTCGTCCGTCTGTAGAAGGCTGGATGCGACAGGAGATAGCATGCAACTGTTTGAGGGATCGTGTTCCGATTAGGTCGTCATACTAATTTAGTTTATTCAATAATAATACAGTATTGAGCATTATTGACATATTAATTATAAGAATATTAATTTTTAATAATGCCTGTCGAATTTTCCAAAATTAGTAAAATAATATATTTGGTATTTGAGGCACTGATTTACCTTCGCTGTTATTGTAGCTTGGACTACAGAAGTCATGACATTTCAAATCAATTGCAATAAGGCTTAAACTGTGTACACTATACCTGTATTCAACACCTCGATAATCCAGTGCGATATTTTCAGCTTTTATGACACTGGACGACGCGGTTTGTCTTTGTGATATCGCCGGGGTTTGGGAAGCATCGCAGCTTGTAGCGAGTCCATTTCCAAGGGTGACATGACTTATTTTCCCTATCTCGAGTTTTGTTCTGTTACAAGAAGTGTAAAGTATCATGATCTTTCACCAAGATTTAGGAATATCTGGTTTTAAAGGTGATATATTGATGATCTATAAACATGATTTATCAGTTATCACGTTGAAGTTGCTGCCACGTAACCAGGAGTTACTTGAATAATCACACGAGGGCAGGGCACAATGATTCGAGTACTCGAATCTGAATCGAGTAATTATTTTAATGATTCGAGTCGAGTAGCAAAAGACGTATTTTTCGATTACTGAAATTATACGCTCCTCGTTACCGAAAGTTATTTTATCAACGATACTTATGGTTTCGATAGTATTTTCCACTGTGGAAGCCTTGAAACTAGTGTTGGGACTTCGGGATCAAATTTCAAATCCCGGGATCGGGATTTCCCGGGATTCTCGCTCCTCAATCCCGGGATTTCCCGGGATTAGCAAAGTATCAAAATGGACACACAAGCTACACAAACAACATGTATTCCTCATAATATTGACGCAAAAACATGCTCCCGTGAATACGACTGAAACCCAGCGATCGATCGCCAAACGGATAATGAGCGTTTAAATTCATGTACCGCCTGTTTCGTGTAGGAGTTGATTTGTCCAACGTGATCGAAAAACGTGCATCATTCCGTCACATTGCCATGGCATAAGCTCTTCTTCCACACACTTGCGGATTTTTGCTGTGCTTGATCACGAAGTCCTGAACCCGTTTGTGATATCTTGGCAAGTCATAGCCGTCAGCCTTGAAGGCCTGACAAATTCGCTCACTTTGGAAAAATTTGTTTAAATCCTAGCCCGTCCACAGCAGTTAGCTGACTAGGAAGTTCATCGGATTATGCGACTTATAAAAGGAATCGATCTTCATCGTCTTCATTTTTGACTGATCTTTCTTTGACGTGCCCGATTGAGTCATGGGTGATTTAATTACTATTATGTGTAAAGACCTCTAATGCGCTACCAGTCCCTTTGTGCTATACCAGTGGTTCCCAACCTTTTTCGACTCATCGTCCCCTTATCAAGCTCGGACACAAATTCCCCCCCCTCCCCCCCCATTCCCTATCGCCCCATATTTACGGATCTGAAGAAGAGGGCATATAAACGGGACATTTATTCACCTAACTTTGATCGCCAAAGAATTGAGTTGATAAAAAGGTGTTTTTTCCGAGTAGATGCTCGAAAAACCGGTTTCCGCCGTTAAGTTGACGGTTTTTTAGTCAACTTTGGCGTCGTATGAAGAATAAGCCATCTTCACGTGCATTTTCTGGCCGGGATAATTATATATATCTCACTGAACGTCGCAACATTTTCGCCCTCTAATTGTCCCCTTGTTTCTCAAAATCGCCCACTGTGGGGAGATATCACCCACGTTGAGAACAGCTGTGTTAGAACCTGAAGCTTTCAAAACGCCTTGACACAAGTTGCATTTGGCTTTTTCTGTAGATTTGCAAGACAAAAAGTTTTGCCGCACATCGGATTTTTTCTTCGCACTGACATCTTCGAAATTTGCTATTATCCCGACCTGTATTTCACCTCCGCACCACCGTCTACGATCCGTAGACTACGACGGAAGTGATTTTGCTGTTCATTGCTATGCCATGGCATAGTGGGTTTTAATATCACATAATTGGGAATTGTTTTAGAAAATCAGCCGAGTTTTTAACACTGCTTTATTTTCCTAAATAAGAGATATGGCGCTACGTAACCCTTTATAGATGTTGTTTGCGAATCCCGGGATTTCATTGCGATTAATCCCGGGATCGGGATTGCTTCAAATTCCGGGATCCCGAGATCGGGATTTCCCGGGGTCCCAACGCTACTTGAAACTGATTGGCCGTATCGCAGCATACGAAACATAAAGTACAGGGCTACGACCGTTGCTGGAAAAATATTTCCGAAGTCATGATCCACCCATAGCATTGTCATCAAGTGCAGTGGAATCGCTAGTAGGGTCGAAGAAATACCATAGTATCTTCAGTGTGATGGATAACAGGCAATATATTCTTTGTGGTGGCATGAAAGGTACATATTTGAACTGTGACATTGATGTGACGTCATAATGAGTGATACTCGAATACTCGACTCGACGCATAATACGTGATTCAGAATCGAATCACTCGGGTACTCGATTTTGCCCAGCCCTACGGCCACGATAGATACAAGCATACTCGATTGCTCGCAATTCTATACTGTCTGAAATAAGTCGTTTCGGTTATGTAGACCTATTACCGATGTAAAGTTATGGTACCAATATTTTTTATGAAATTTATTGGGTAGAGTAACTATGAGAATGATAGCCATAGTCTTCGAAGTGCATATATAATACACTCTATACCAGACCTGGGTATTTTATTGCCCGCGGGCTAAATCTGGTCCGCGAAAGGTTCTTTACATTTAGAATATAAAATTTACCTAATAAAGTTATTTTGTGGTATGCAGGTAACCAGAAATACGTGACAATAAAGCGAATATAGTCGTATGCCTCGATTACGTGGCCTACGTAGTAAGTGCGCCGTAGACGTAATCTATATTTACAGTAAAGCCGATATTACAAAATCTGCCCATTGCCGTAACAATTAAAATCAGGAGTCATTGCTTCTTATACAATGGTAACAGTACTACAATAGAACTATAGGACCTAAAGTATAGTTTGAACCTTGTTTGTTGCCACTGTTACAATACAAAGCATGCCTTTCAAATAGTTAGATTTCATACGTTTATAAAACCCAAATTTTCAATTCAAGCCAATCAGTGCACGTGATTAGCGGACGTGCCACAAAGAGATAAGTGAAGGTTGAAACTTGGAATTTGAGAATATTTGAGCCCTATTTGTTTAGTGTGTAGTCAGAGATAAACCCTTCTTTTACTTTGTGTGGAGCAGGTCGCCGGGTTTAAGGAGTATAATGGGAGTCGAAAATATGAGGAAAACAGAGTGAAATACAAAAAATCGGCTGTGACTGAGTGGGCGTGATTTTCGGAAGACTTTTGCTAGGAAAACAACAAGGGTTTGTCCCCGAGCTATGTACAGTTAGAGATGAAGCGACCACGACCAGATTCGCAAATCCAGAATACATAATAGAAAATAAATGTCTACGGTGGTTAGTGTGATTGCAAAAGGGTTAAAAACGTTTTATGGTTATTAATTTTTCCGATAACGGTACTGAAAAATATATCATTATTGTAAATAAATCCTCGCTTTATCATTATTACCCAATATTAACACATCCAGTTAGCAGCTTGTAATTCACTGATTACAATTTAGAAATACGGCACTCGTCAAAATAGTTCAATAGTGCTCACCTATTGATAGCGACCGCAATATAACCACCTTCCGCATTTTTCGCGAGAGCATTAGAAGACAACTGTTGCAAATCATCCAATGAATTTGGAAGTTGGCCCCCTTTGTCTTTGTATACGACCACGAATAAACAGCTGCAGAAAGAAATATGTCAACTACTGTATATAATGATAGCCTGCTCTGTATGCGGATGCAGTTTCTAATATTTATATGATGACTTTGCGTGATGCATGTCAATTCACTCTATGACACTGATGCATAGTCGGAAGAAAATAAAATATATTTTAACTGTATCAAAACAGTTGGTAAACCCTCTCAATTCTACAACGGTATACACCAATTTTATACGTTGATAGATTGTATTCCTTTGTCGGTCGACGAAAAATTACCATCCCATGTTTTATCCATGTCAACAACATATGTTCAATATTATCATGTATAAATAATGCATAAATCAGCATGTCCCTTGATTTATTAGAACACGTGCGTCACGCTCGGTGAAAAGCTGACCCTTGACTCATCTGCTCAAGATTTTTCCGATGTGTACTTGCACTAGGGTTGGGACTTCGGGACAAATTTCAAATCCCGGGATCGGGATTTCCCGGGATTAGCAAAGTGTCAAAATGGACATACAAGCTACACAAACTACATATATTCCTCATAGTATTGACGCAAAAACATGCTTCCGTGAATACGAATGAAACCCAGCGATCGAAAGCCACCCGGACCATGAGCGTTTAAATTCATGTACCGCCTGTTTCGTGTAGGAGTTGATTTGTCCAACGTGATCGAAAAACGTCCATCATTCCGTCACATTACCATAAGCTCTTCTTCCATACACTTGCGATTTTTTGCTGTGCTCGATCACGAAGTCCCGAACCCGTTTGTGATATCTTGGCAAGTCATAGCCGTCAGCCTTGAAGGCCCGACAAATTCGCTCACTTTGGAAAAATTTGTTTAAATCCTAGCCCGTCCCCAGCAGTTAGCTGACTAGGAAGTTCACCGGACCGAGGATTATGCGATTTATAAAAGGAATCGATCTTCCTCGTCTTCATTTTTGACTGATCTTTCTTTGACGTGCCCGATTGAGTCATGGGTGATTTAATTACTATCATGTGTACGGACCTCAAATGCGTTACCAGTCCCTTTGTGCTATACCAGTGGTTCCCAACCTTTTTCGACTAATCGTCCCCTTATCAAGCTCGACACAAATTTTCACCCCCCATCCCCTATCGCCCCATATTTACGGATCTGAAGAAGAGGACATATAAACGGGAAATTTATTCACCTAACTTTGATCGCCAAAGAGTTGAGTAGATAAAAGAGGTATTTTTTCCGAGTAGGTGCTCGAAAAACCGGTTTCCGCCGTTAAGTTGACCATTTTAGTCGTATGCAGAATAAGCCATCTTCACGTGCATTTTCTGGCCGTGATGATTATATATATTTCACTGAACGTCTTAACATTTTCACCCTCTAATTGCCCCCTTGTTTCTCAAAATCGCCCACTGTGGGGTGATATCGCCAACGTTGGGAACAGCTGTGCTAGACCATGAAACTTTCAAAACGTCTTGACACAAGTTGCATTTGGCTTTTTCTATAGATTTGCAAGACAAAAAGTTTTGCCGCACATCTGATTTTTTCCTCGCACTGACATCTTCGAAATTTGCTTTTATCCCGACCTGTATTTCACCTCTGCAGCACCCTCTACGATCCGTAGACTACGACGGAAGTGATTGTGCTGTTAATTGCTATGCCATAGTTGGTTTTAATATCACATAATTGGGAATTATTTTAGACAATCAGCCGAGTTTGTAACACTGCTTTATTTTCCAAAATTAGAGATATTGCGCTACGTAAGCCTTGGTAGATGTTGTTTGCGATTCCCGGGATTTCATTG
Source organism: Botryllus schlosseri (assembly GCA_000444245.1). Taxonomy (NCBI): domain Eukaryota; kingdom Metazoa; phylum Chordata; class Ascidiacea; order Stolidobranchia; family Styelidae; genus Botryllus; species Botryllus schlosseri. The sequence continues at coordinate 4,955 of ATSW01057254.1, read as the reverse complement.
CGATTAATCCGGGGATCGGGATTGCTTCAAATCCCGGGATCCCGGGATCGGGATTTCCCGGGGTCCAACGCTACTAGATACGCTGAATAACTGTCCATTTTTAGCACTTAGTGAGAGACCGTTGCACCGATGTACTGAAGGTGAAATGAATTTAATCTGATACATGTTAACCGACTACATGACAGTAGTTTGATGCATATATTGTACATTACTTACTTCTTATCGCAAACTTCTATTTTACTGACTTCGATTTGCTTTGATTTGTTGGATTCCTTACATCGAAGAAAGTGACGATTCCCATCTACGATTGAATTCCGGTAATAAAATCAACTGCTTCGTTCTGTAGCCACAGTAAGATTAATTACATACCCCGTTCATGTCTCTCGCAGATTCCGGGACGTTCACTCGATTGACAAAGGCATTCGTCAGTCAAATCGGGACAATGAAATGACCCGTCACACAAATGGAATATAGGGATGATTATGTGAGGATGTCCAACGCAACGAAAGCATCTCGTATCAAAATGATCTTAAAACATCATATCAGATAGCGGTGGGTATAATATTAGTAATATATCACAATTCATGTGTCGGTCAGGGGGAATGCACCAGGTGCATTGCACCTATGATACGAGACTACCTTCCTCTAATAATAATAAAAACATTTGCGCTTTCTCCAAATCTCAACTCCAATGAATTTACAGCGGGGACTCCACCTATTGGCAAGACTCTCATGACTCTTATTTGAATACCGGTTCTGACGCTGCACGCTGAGCAGCTCATAAACATGGCTCCAAACCAGGGGCGGGCAACTTCTACAGTTGGCGGGCCGGGTATAGGAAAATTAAGTACATGACGGGCCGGATTGCTGAATCGATATATTATTCACCAATTTATCCACATATACATGGAATAAATCGTATTTAATGAGTGTATTTTACCAACATTAGGGTTATCATACGTCCTTTTTTGGGGATTTTGTCCTCTTTTTTGATAGTTTTGGTTAAATATAGGGCAAAAGGCGACTGCGATACAGTAAATCAGCACTGAAGTAACGCTGCGGCCGATATTTCGGAAGCTGAACCGGAAATCTGCCTTTCTTAGTCAACCAGCGGATAATGTGAAAGGAAAGCTGTAATTCGGGGTTTGAGCCGGAAAGTTTACCTTTTTTTTATAAGTCAACCGACCACGCAGTGCAAAAAATTTACCATTTTTTCAGGATTTTCCTTTCGGTATTGCAAGTCAGAAACTTTCAGAAATGTGTTCTCTTCTCGCATTTTCAAAATATGATAACCCTAAACAACAGCAAAGTCATTTCAAAGTCCATTCTCGTCGATAATGACGAAGACAAGTGTGATTTGAGAACAGCATTGCCATACAGGCGCCGCCATGATTGCTTCTCTCTGATCCATCAACTCACGGTGCAAGATTTCAAGGCGTTCGATAAGCCCGGCATCCCAAATTTACCAAGATATCAATTCTTTAGGTTTGAGTTGGTGGCGAGATAGCGTAGTGGTGTAATCCACAGCTACAACACCAATGGGTTGTGACTTCGAGTCCGATCGAGGTCGACTCCAGAATTCCTACCTAAGTGTTGGAGGTTTATCTAGGCTCTTCCTAGAAGCCTAGAAGTGGGCCGTGCTACAAATCGGCGGTTACGGAATCAAAAATGAGAAGAATATCGGCCTGGTATAAATGGCAATTGTAATCGACAAACCACATGATTACCACAAACAACATTGAGGTTGAGTGGATCGTAAATGCCGATAATGCAAGTCTTCTCGCTTCGACGAATTTACAGCTCCACTCTCGCACGCTGCGCACACACGAATATAATAACATACAGTCACTAAAATTTGACGTAGTAAGCAAGTAATGGGGGATATCGGCCACGGGTCACATGATAATGTAAGACGGGAAACTGTCCTCGGGCCGGACAAAATCCCGTCGTGGGCCGGATCCGGCCCGCGGGCCGCATGTTGTCCGCCCCTGCTCCATACCAAAACGTAACCGGGCTTGATGTCCCTGAAATTTCTCAAGGTATTCGTATTACAGGACTCTTTAATAATGTGCGCCATTCGTTTAACAATGATCCCTGAGCGTGTTCTAACCAGGATATCCTAGCTGAAAACAATTGACATTGAAATTGAAATTTGCGATTGATATTACGAACTAGTCACCGAATAGCAATGCGAGATAAGATTGTATGATGACTTTTACAAGTTCGAGACCCTATGTCAACTGTTACTGTATAAACAGATAAGCACTGACGGCCATCTGTTTGCAAAAGTTACGATGATATCGGGCGCTCAACGCGTGACAGTTCGAAAACTCCCACCATTCCATATCTAATATCCTACTACTTTTGCTAAGTGTAAAAAACACCATCGCCACAATATAATTTATTAACGGACCACCCTTTTGCATAATTATAGGTGCGCTGCGCATCCCGTAATCACAGTCGGAATGTGGTTTATATAATTATTAGGGCAATTTTTATATGACCTTAAAAAATCAATTATATGACTTTATTTTTGGTGAAATATGACTTTATATGACTTTATGCGAAAATCGTGTATTTTTACATGTAACCAACGTCACTCGTGGAAATGACGAGTAAAACATGAACAACATAACAGTAATACACGTCCATTTTTATTTTAAACCACTGTTGCAGTACAGTTTCATGTAGTGTGGAATGTTGGAGTCTTTAAAGTTACGATTTGGACGTAAAAATGACTTCAGTAAGGAAAATGAGCGCTCCACAGATGCTGGTGTTGGTTGACACTTCTGCAGTTTTGCATGCAGCGCTGGTGAAATGTCTTTTCTCTGTAGCCCCATAATTTGTTTCACATCGTTTTTCTCCAATCGCTTGTACGTACAACTTTCCATTTTCAGTATCAAGTTTGAAATATTGTTGTAGTGGAGGCATATTTCTGTTAACTGACTCGTCAACTTTGAATCGTTCACTGAATCTCTGAAGCTCTTTACAATAACTCCTTCACCTTCCCATGCGTTGACTATTTCTTTCACTTGTGGAAGTCTCTCGGCATAATATCGAGCAGCATCCAACCAGCTACCCCAACGAGTAACAATGGGCTGTGGTGGTGTGCCACATGGATCGAAATGGGCAGCTCTGCTTCTGTTCTTGGAGATACTTGCTTTCACTTTTGCAATCAAATTGTCTACTTCTGGGTAAGAGGCTTTTATTTTCAATGCGCAATTGTGCAGTAGATGCGCAACACATGTTACATGCAACAGTTTAGGACAGGGGTTCTCAACTTCTCTTGTGTAACGGGCCACATTTTAACAGCAAAAGATGCTGCGGGCCGCAGAACAATATTACCGTGTATTTGTGGGCTACAATTAAATTTAGGCTACTGTAGCCTATTTACCAGTCGTATACGGGCATTTAGTACATTTTTATGCATTATAAAGCATCAATGGACAGCGTTCTTATGTTTGCAGCTGCTGCTTATTTTGAGAATATGTATCTTCTAGCGGCGCAATTAAATCCCTTCATGCAGCGTGCATTGCATTCATTGCCAAGTCGGTATATGCAACTTAAAACCCTTCCACCAGAGAACTGAACTCTCTGTTTCAATGCTTGAGCCTTTAGTGAGCAATTATAAAATTACGGTAACTTTTACGTTACAGAGGCCATTATCACACTGAGCTCTGAGTGATATGAGAGGAAGTCTGGCGTTCGGGGCCATTTCGGAGCAAACCAATCAACAATTCTCTTTTCCTTCCATGACTGGGGCCCTACATCAACAGTTACAGAGTTAGCTTTGTCAGGTTAATATTTTTCGCTGGCCCCCTCACCACGTTTGCCCAGCCAGCATTTCCTCTGCATATATGTCCACTCTGATAAAATTCAACCCGATAATTAGTTATGCAATGTCGGTGGATTTGCTGAGGTTGGGTTTAAGCAGTCTACTCGGCAACGTGTTTCAGAACATGCGACCGGCTGACATTTACGTAACTCGTCTGGACACGATTGAATCAGACGACTGTATCTTCGAAATTTGTCAGGTGATATTGTCTTTGCTGCTAAGTTCCGGAAACAGCAAATATTCGCACAGTATGTGGAGGTCTTATTTAAATCGCACCTTCTGTAGCAGATTTCTAGGATTTAGCGATATTCCAAGTAATTTTGAACGATGCGTCTGTAACGTTGTCGGCAATCTCAACAACCGTTCGGAGTGACTCAAACACTCTTTAAAATTGCAGGCCAACTACGTAGCGGGATTCTCTTGAACCAGAGTCGAGCAGAATACCGATTCAAAACAATAACAATCTGAAGTCGAGCATATATCAAGAAACGAGAGCAGTGGTTCTCAAACTTTTTCAGACTCACCCCCTTTTTTGATATAGAATAATTTCGTGCCCCCTTATCGTCATATAGCAAAATGCAACCAGAATGCTACAACGGCTAGTTTGATGGCATGGAAGGTTATGACTGTTGATGAGAGAATTCTCAAATATGAAATTCGGATTATACACAGAGAAATAACTATGAACTGAAGACAAATTGCGCGCAGTGCGAAATTTTTTTCAGTTGACCGCAGCGTCGCACCCATTTCAGATGCTTTCACGCTCCTAAGGGGCGTGCCTCCCAGTTTGTGAACCACTGCATTCAAAAATTAGTAATCAAACGAAACAGGCACGGTGCGACAAAAGTGCTAAGTATCTAAATTAATTTGTTACAATACCGTGTCAGCAATAATTGTTTTTATAATGAAAGATGTCGCGGGCCGTAAAATATTCATCTGCGGGCCGCATGCGGCCCGCGGGCCGCGGGTTGAGAACCCCTGGTTTAGGATATACCTCTTTCAAGACTTTTCCAGCGCAGCACATGTAAGCTGCTGCGTCAGATATCAATAAATTTACTTGCTCTCTGGTAATTTTTAGTTCTTTCACCACATCGTCAAGTTCATGTATTATCTTCTGACT
>ATSW01057229.1:0-10740 GCA_000444245.1 Botryllus schlosseri | reverse complement strand
GTGTCAGCCGAAAATATTCGGGTTCATTTCAATATGAATATACTATTCAACTCTATACAAGTAAAATTTGAAAATGAAAGTTATTTATGAACAGCCCAAATGCCCAATAGTCCCATATTCAACTGTCGTTTTTCATTGTGCCGTATGCTCAAATGTCGGGCAACCTATTCTACCTTCAGTGCAAATCTCGTGCGACCCCCCTTTCCACCGCTGCAACAAGACCCTGCTCTGTATATTCGACACTAAACTGTGCGATGGTATTGACGATTGTGGAGACGGTTCTGACGAAGACGCCAAACTCTGCACCCCGTCCACCATACCGCCAACATGCAGGTAGGTTTTTCGATGCGACCCCACTAACACAGCGGTTCCCAACCTTTTTTTCATACATTCTCCATTTTTGCTTTTTTTCGGCTCCACATTCCCCTCCACCTAAAGTCTCTTGATCCTACCCTTAAAAATGCTTGCTCAAATAAAATTTGGTGGGACCTTGCTTCGTAAGGACTTTCCATTGGTGCAAGTTAACACGACACAGTATTGATTGTGACGAGAGACGACCCTGGTAAAGAAAACCAATGATAGTGACAGTTGCTCATAATTATTCGAACAAACGTGAATAGAATGGTCGTATTTTTTTTTATCAAACTTTATTATCACCAGAGTGATATGGCGGATGTGAAGGACAAGCTATTTGGTTTTTGTGTACAATGCATCCAACATCCCTGGGACGTCTGACAGTAGACATAAACAATCACATTTTACTGCAACATAACACTTCTTGTGTACCGGTATCTCGCAAAATTATGTGAAAGCTTTACTGCATTATGCTGCTCGTGCTCGTGCCAGTTGGGAACCACTGCACTAATAGGTAAAATATCTGAAAAGATTGTCTCAGCATCCTCACACATCTCTTCAGACCTGGACAATACAAATGCATCAACCACAAATGCATCGACGAGATGAAGCAGTGCGACGACGTCGACGATTGCGGGGATTTATCCGACGAATTGGGATGCCGTAAGACCGCCATTAATGTTTTTCTTTACATTATCGATACATACATAACACTGGATTCATTTCAGACAAAGGAGAAAACAACTTGACCTGCGCAAGCAACCCTTGCGAGCAAGTCTGTCGGGAGATCCCGTCTTCGAAAAATATGTCGGGATTTTACGTCTGTTCTTGTGACGAAGGCTTTAAGGTATTCAGAGCTCTGAGCTATCCCAATGGCGAGCCTGATCATATACTTTTTTTAATGCCGTTTCGAAATTTATCATGAATCAGACGCTCGTAACACTTCAAAAACTATCGATTATTATCGGCCGCTACTGCCAATCTTTCACACTTGTCCAGGTGAACGCTGCCGACACTCATTTTTGTCTTGACATCGACGAGTGCACCGAATGGGACACATGTCAACAGCAGTGCCGAAATCTGAAAGGTTCCTATTCGTGTGACTGCTACGAAGGCTACGAAAAGGACGGGGATGAATGCCGCGTCACAGGTATAAAGGGACTGTCTAGAATAGTTTGAGAATGACGTAACGATTCGAAAAAACAGTGTATTTTACGTGCCTGTTGTAATTGGAGAAACGGTGATAGATACTGGTGTGGTCAAAGAAGTCAGCTTTGGCACTAAAGTAGAAGTAGAATTGGTATCATCAATATCTAATGAATTACGAGTACTAGTAATATTCAAAGTATATTAATAGCAACTAGATAAGTACTCAAATATGGAAAGTTCTTTTGGTTTTGCATTATTTTAGCAACAGAGGAAGCCACTTTCAGAATTTGGGGGTGCATCTTCACCTACGAATCGCTGCATATTCGAAAATATGTTCAGCTACCGTGATACACATGCTATTTCGACCAGTTGTTATGACAATTTCACTTCTCGAAAGTGAATCAAACATATTTCAAAACGACTTTAAGCGTTAGCTAATACCACTGACGAGTGTACGCCTGAAATATTTGGCCTGATTTCAATATGAATATACTATTCAATGGTATATTGAAGTTCTGAACCTCCAAGAAGCATTTGATTTTGTACCAGGCAAGTCACCCATGTTGCTGGCGCCTGACGAGAACTCGATCCGTACATACATGTTCGATTCCGATCGTCAAGGGATATTGGTGGACCAACAGATTCGCGTAACGGCCGTCGACTATCTTTTCCTGGACGACTCCAGCAGTCAAGTATTCTGGACAGACACGGCTTCGGATGCGGGTGAGATAATATTGTCTGTGCAGTGTGCACCACTGCGTTGAAAACAGGGTTGTAATGACTCGAGTCATGACTTGTTGTGCTTTGTTGAGTGTCCCATTTCATATTGCACATGTCTTCAGGAAATCCGGGAGTGGCAGATCCAGTGACGCCCAGAATATTCCGTAGCGCCATGCCAACGACTTTCTCATCCACCAGCAATATTCCCTTTCCTCAGGATCTCAATATCACAGGATTGGGTCAGCCAAACGGTATCGCCGCAGACTGGGTCAGCAAGTGAGTAATATTCATATCCCGTGCGTAATATATCTTAAAGATAAAAACAGAAATGCCACATTAACGAGCAATCAATCAGCAGCTTGTGCAATACTCAGCAGGAGATAACACACACTAACACAATAACTCCACAAAGACGAATCACGAGTAGTGCATAAAATAATTGGCATCCTACAGTTACGACCCGCGCCCCTATACTGTTTCAGAAATATCTACTGGACTGACATGGAGAGAGGCACAATCTCGGTGGCGTTGATAGACGGGCGGTATCGCAGGACGCTTTTGAACAGAATCGATCAACCTTTGGCTATCGCTTTGCACCCGGCAAAAGGGTGAGTAGAAAGTTTTCTGGGTAATCTTGCGCAGTGCTTGTCAACCGTTTTCAGAATGGTACAAACTTTTAACGTTTGCTTAAAACTCATTCACCCCAGCCCGTGGAATACACAAAGTTTTTAGTGATCCTAGTCGAATTAAGGATGAGCAAGGTTGCAAGGTATAGCAAATATGTAGCCTTTACTTATACAAAATTTCATTAGTCATTTAATGCGAGTGTTGCTGTGAAATTTCTTCGACCAGTTACGAAGCGAAGCAGTGGCCTTGTATCTAGTGGTTCTCTCATAAGCTTACTAACATCCTTTGCTGAATTTCTTTTTTGATTTTAATTTCAAAAGAGCAGAAAATCCTTGCTCGCAAAGGTATGTCGTGGGCGTGCGCACAAGGTTGGAAATCACTTTAAAACTGAGAGCAAATCTGACCTTAGCTCACGGGTTTAGCAGCCCAAGTTAGACTCTTTATTTGTGAACAGTTGCAAGACCCACAATACAGGATTACGATTCTAGTAATCATGCTCTGGCAAGTAGGCTTCAAATAAGCGACCATTTACTGTAGCTTGCATCTATGTGTAGAGTATTTATTTTGGGAGTATTGTGTCTTATTGACATCAAAATCCGAAGGAGCCCACAGGAAAACATCAGTTATCAGTCCTAAGTTTTGATATTCCTGTTTTTATTGTTATGATTATGGTTTTGTAGCATGATGTACTGGACCACTGTCGGTGCTGAGACTGCGTTGTACACGGCTCAAATGGACGGTGATGGCATGAAGAAAATAGACGACATATTCCTGGATTATCCATCTGGAATCGCGATTGATTATCAAAACGAAGGAAGGCAAGTTACTTAAAATAACCTTTGACCTCTTGTAGTCAGAGACACATGAATTGATATGGCTGTTAATTTTCAAATTTGGGTATCACGTCATGTTTCACGGTTTCACTGCTACCTTGTAAGTGTTGTGTTGTATTTAGAATTTACTTGTCGGACGAGAAAGGAAATACGATTTGGTCAGTGAACGACAGAGGACACAATTTAAAGTTAATCACGAGAGGGGGTAAGCAATCTTTTTGGGGCAGCAATCTGAATTTACAGTCATGACCAACTGATATACACCCTCGATGTCTGTGCCCAAGTGAAAGCATCTTGGAATTTTCGGCTCAGGCCACTGTTTTATTCAAAAATGACTAATATCCGCAAAGCGATATGTTTCTGATTACGACTTTCGAGATATGCTTGATAATAATTTTTCTTCAAGGCTCATTTATCTGCGTAAATTTGTAGTCGGTCAAAGTAACAGTAAATTATCAGCAATTCCTTTCGCGATGTTGTGCTTCAAGTTGTAAGTGATTTATTCTGATTACTGAGGTGGCATAATAATACGTGAATGGACATGAAATATGATCATTTATACTGTAATTTGAAGAAATTTGGAATTCCACTATTACTTCAGTCGGTAAGCTTAACCCTGTTTCGAAAGTCACGCGCCGTTAATCAAGATTATGTATCTCGATTAAATCAGTTTTCAAGGTTTTTAATGCCTATTTGATGATTCGTTGTCCGTATTTTAGCTGGAATTGAAAGAACTTGTTTTCCAGATTACGATTCAGCGATCAAATTTAGCGGTAATTTCGCCCCTATTAACGATTCTCCTTTTCTAGACATTGGTAATCCGACCGGTATCGACGTTTTCGAGAACACCGTCTACTGGACGTCGCAGACGAAGCAGTCTGTGATGAGAGAAAATAAATTCGGGGACGGAATTCCATCCACGGTAATGCAGGGCATCAGACGGCCGACCGGAGTTAAGATTTGGCAACGGTACAAGTACGACTCAACAGGTAACTTTTCCTTCTCGGCAGTAAACTGTGCTTTTTTTGACCTTGAGCTACGTGTTGAGATGGTCAGAGTATTCAGCGTTGCTACTCAATTAGAAGTAGAAGTAACATTGTAAATTTCCACATAATTGCGAGTAGAAGTGGAATTTCTAATATGCATCAAAACCAGTTCCAGAAGAATTCGAAAGTGAAGTTCTGAAGCGTACTCTAGTGATAAGTAGTTTTAAAAAAAAGTCAAGTAGAAAGCGAAAAACTGTTAAACAGAAGTACTTTGTTACTGACTATATCCGGACGTGCTTATGGCGCATGTTGGGCGTTTAGATTATTCTCTTACGATGCATAATAGCCTATTCGTTCTGTTTCTTCAGTGAAGACGCGATGCAAGGAGAATTACTGCAGTCACCTTTGCCTGCTGCGTCCCGACTCCTACACTTGCGCTTGCCCGGACGGTACTAGTTTCGAGCCAGGCAGCGCTACGAAATGCGACGCGGGGCTCGAACCTGAGGTGCCTCCGCCGGCGGTGTGCTCCTGTGTCAACGGCGGTATTTGTGATCTTACAGATGGAGTCCTAGGGTGCAAGTAAGGAATTTTCATTGGTACAACAACAGATTGCTAACCTATGGATGGATACGCAACTCTGGTCGTCATCCTTAAACAACCAGAGGGGTTTACTGCTTCGCAGCACAAAAGCAGTATAATTGGTTTTCCTATAGCTGGTGACCTTAGCGGTAAAATTCAATGTAACTGGTCCTAATCGGAAGCTACTGTCGCACTTATTACGAAAATTTACTCTAAAACCTGGTCGAGGCAACGGAACCACCCCAAAATAGTCCTCGGATTTTGAAAATCAGCACTGGCTTCCACGTTTCAATGTAATGATATCATCACTGCTTTTGTCCGTTCATTGACCCAGCCAAAATGTGTGCTTATTCCGACACAGCAATGCCGACTACAGATGCAACTGATCGATTTGTTGCACAAAGCGCACAGATGAAACGAATTCTTGCTTGTGCTAAAAGCATTTTCCTCATGTCCCAGCGGTGCTGTGAAGTTTATGATATGCTATCGTTTTTCGACCTTGTTGTAATCAGTACTTGAATGAATTTGCTGTCGCTTTGATGTTGTTAATGCGATGCAATTTCACAGGTGTCCGCCGAATTTGTCGGGAGTTAATTGCGAGATCCAATCTACTGGCCAGGCGACAAGTGAGAACGATGCTTTTGTTTCATTTTGGATAAATCTCAACTGGCATTTTTCTATCGATATTGGTGCTTGGTCATCTCGCCTGTAATTCTTGTGCAACGAAACTTAGATCTCAGTCTAAATAAGGGGTTCCTAACCTTACATTATATTACATTAGTACAGTTTATGTGAAGGTCGAGCTCGTTTTTGCTCTGATAATGTCTTAATTGCTGGCTAGGTTATGTGGGGGGATGTGAACTCAAGATCAAGAAGTATCTTATTGTTGTACTGCCATTTTTAATAAATTATGATTTATTTCTTTTGCTGTAGTGTGGAGTAGATGTAAAGATGATAATTTTAATATTATGCCTCCTGGGAAAAGGCTAATGGCCACCAAGTTGGGAATCCCCGGTCTAAATCTTCAAATCTTGACACATTCAACGAGTTTTTGTTTGAGGGACATTGCGTTGTATTCTGTTTCAATCAACTGAAGCACTGGACCTTTTTGAGGCCCAATAGTTTACTGGATATCTATATTCACAATGTGCGACTGCATCTGTTCCTGGTTCGTACTGTTTGGCATAAATTTCATCGTTCTTGACCACATTTGATCACTAGCAATTTGTACTTGGCAATGTGTCATCTTGACCATTCTTTAGGTTACCTACTATGAATGTTCCCATTTAGTTTTTCATCTGTTTTGATACATTGCGAACATGTTATAATTTTTTGCTTTGCGATCGTATCATATTTTGTTTTAAGTTTCATATTACAACCATCCTTCCAGGCTGTAGCTGACTTGATGGTCTCCAAATCCCTTCACTACAGCCTAGTTCTGAATTGAATTGTATATACTGTACTTTGCTTTCTATTCATCAATCTACGTATTTTCAATGTTCATGAAACCGAATAAATTCTCTCTCTCTCTCTTTCTCTCTATGTTTTGGAAAATTCAGTAATTCTTTTTCTAATCTAATTTGGAAAAACTGCAGATTCTCTAGTTGACCAAATTTGCCAGTGATTCATTGGCCTGACGTAAATGCTGGATTCGATACACGGTTTAACGTACATTACCAACACCTGTCTCGTCACCCGTAATTCAATTTTCGTTGAATGCATGCTGAAATTTTCTGTTTTATTCCAGATGTCATCGCTATCGTACTGCCCGTGTTGGCCGTTCTGATAATCGCGGGAATTGCAGTCTATTTCTGTATACAAAGAAGTGGAAAAGACAGGTAATGCAAACTGTACTAGGCTCTGCTATAATATGGTTATCCGTTATTGGTAGGACTTGGCATAATTGAGTGTTTCAATATTCGCGTATAGACTGTGATAACGTCACGAGTCTTAACAACTGGTTAAGTAGTCATTATGGGTATTCAAGTAGAAATGATGTCGTAAATTTGTACTCAAGTACAATTAGAAGTAACGTGATTTACAAATGTGTATAAAAGTAAGTATTCTAGGCCTAGTTTTGCCTAAAATACTAGAAACCATCCAATAGTACCAAAAGTACGCTAAAATCATTACCACTCAGTCACTAGTACCGTTATGCAGAGCTTATCTGAACGGAGTACTTCTACTCTGACGGAGTACTGAAACAGGATTACTTCTTGCACTACTTACTTGACTGGATATGAATCTAGAGTACTTCTGTTGCTACTTGATGGTTTTCAGCACTCTGAAAAAGTATGGTATATGATTCAGGGATATCTAGAACTCAAGATATCCCCGCTATGATTATTGAGTCGATATACAATGTTCTCTTCAATTCTCTGCTAGTTCCTGAAGATTACCGTAGATGAGTGTCAGCATAAAATATGCTGACACCATCAGTGTCAGTTTTATAAGGAGTTTCATCTTTTCAAAACACACAAGACTGCGATACAATGAAAAGATAGGAAGGTGTCGACACGACTTGGAATAGTCCTTGAAATCAGACACCTACCTGGGCCTAGGTGATGTGATATGAAAATGTTACGCAAAATTAGAAGTGTTGCGTTACTGAAGGCATCTGTTCACAATTTTTTCCAATTCTAGTTGTTGGCTAAAGACTGTAGCTCATTTTGGATCCGTGTGTTTACAAAGTTACTAACTATAAACTGAATACGTTGTCGTGGCGATAACAGACGGTATATATAAATGTAAGACTTTGATAGCTTCCACACCCTATTTAACGTCCACTTGTATGATTATAACTTTATTATAGTAACACTATAACTATAAACTCATAGTCAAACACACCGATGAGTGGTAAGATAGCGTAGTGGTATAATCCACAGCTGCAACACCGATAGGTTGCGGGTTCGAGTCCGACCTAGGTCGACTCCACAATTCCTGCCTAAGTGTTGGAGGTTTATGTAGTCTCTCGCCATATCATCCGTGTAAGCGGTGTCTTATAATAGCCTAGAAGGGGGCCGTGCTACAAGTCGGAAGCTACGGAATTAAAATAATGAAAATCGGCTTGGTGTAAATGAACATAGTAGTCTACAAACACCACGAACATCACAAACAACAACAGTTAAACATAACTTTCCTTTCCCAGTGGTACCGACGAAGACGCCAGTTGGTACAGCGGAGTTACGTCGTCCGTGCGTTCGCTATTCTCTAACACCAAAGAGTCTGCCTTCGACAATCCCAACGCCGTGAGGTACGAGAGAGACGACAGTGGCATTTCCGGCGGAGAAGGCGGCAGCGTTTTCACTCAGGTGCGTGTCGCAGCTGTTCGTCTTGTAGTAATCCCGGAGGGGGGAGTCCGTGTGTTAGTCGCATCGGCAGAAGAAATACTGGTTGTGGCAATAATTTTATCACTGATTCGAATTAGTTATAACATGGCTGACAGAGATAATCAGTAACAAGTACTTATAATTTTTGTAGTAAACGTGGTAGTTTTGATTTTTTCAGTTACGTGGTCAAGTGGTACTTATAATCCTACTTCAACAGTTTTTAGGTAAAACTCCTTACTTCTTGCACCCTTCATTATGTAAAGTAGAAATGAGCTTTTGGATGTTTCCATCACCTTATGACAGGGCTGTTATGACTCGACTCGCATTGTTTATTGACTCGAGTCAATTTGCGTATTGACTCGACTTGCACTCGAGTCATTTCGCATGAATCCGACCAAGTCATATAACTCGACAAATTCGATATAACTTCATCAAGTCTCGTATACCAGGACCGATAATTGAGAAATATGCCCAGAAACTGACTTTTGTCTGTTTAAAAAACATGTTTAGAGTGAGAAAAATAAGTAGCCTATATTATGAATCCGAGGCCTTTGATTCCACCCAAGAGTTTTACAGAAGTGACTCGAATCTGACATGAACTCGATACTGAACAGTAGACTCAATAACTTGGATTCGGACTCAAGTCACAACACAATTGAAAATGACTCGACTTGACTCGAATCAAAAGGATAAAAGTCAAATTGACAAATTGACTCGGAACGTTGTTACTCGGTTACAACCCTGCCTTATGACTGATATTTTCAGTACGATTGAACTAAATGGTCCCCACATCAAGGTAATTCTATCTACATTTTGAAACCACTTACTTGAGCACTTCCAGGCCTTCATTTTGTACTTCTACCTGGAATAGTTTCGACATGTCTTGGAAATAGCTTTTGTGCTTGAGTAGAAATTTACTAACGCTGGCTACGCTGATTTTGAGTTGAATGGTAACTTTGATGTGAGTTGGAGTAACAAGCCCAATTAACGCCCGAACTCGCCTTTGTTGCCTGTTTTTACCGCATTTTGGCTTTTCAAATATTTATACCACATTTGAATTTTTGGACTCATCTCGATTTATGCTAGTGATGAAAACCAGATGTGTAGGCATCGGAAGACTCGATTAATCGACACCGGAAAGCTAGTTATCAACAAATTAAAACCACATGGTTTTCTCTTTACAGGAGTCAGCCGATCCTGCGTCATTCGATAATCCCGGATTTGGAAAAGTAAGATTCGTAACTGTCCGTGGCTACGGTCGGATAACTATTTATTGTATGCTCAAAATGTTCAGCAATAGCGCGACTCCTCGGTTACGCTGTGATAACACCCCCACAACGAGGTCGAGAATAAAAGAAATGTCGCTGAGTAGTAGTATTGTCAATAATAATGAAACCATTATCCCTTTGTCATGAATAGTGATAGGAAATCAGAGAAGCAGTGATGCATTGTAAACAACTCCTGAGTCTGTGTTGACTCTGCGCTCTCGAAGCGTCTGAGGGAAAATTTCAATTTTACCAACTTCAAATTCAAGCAGTAGCGTATTCTTCACATTCTAAAAAGAGCTCATTTGTAAATCCAATGCCGTACATCTCCACTTGGTCAATCACACTGTCTTGGCGATGCTCTGATATTCCAAGCTGTCCACTTATATTAATAACTAATTGAGCAAGCTACAATACTGTAGCTCAGCGGTTCTCAACCTTTTTGTCTTCGCGGACCCCTTTTGGAGCGTCAAGGACCCCGCGGACCCCAAACATTTTAGTTTAAATTAAGCTCAATTTGGCGGGATAGCGTAGTGGTATAATCAACAGCAGCAACAGCACTGGGTTGCGGTTACTGCAGAATACCTACTAATGTTTCGGCGGTTTATCAAAGTTTCTCCTCGCCATCTCATCCGTGTAAAAGGTGTCTTATAAAAGCCGAGATGTGGGTCATGATTTAAGTCGGCAGCTACGGAATAAAAATGAAGAAAATTGACCTGGTGTGAATGAATATAGTATTCAACAAACACCATGAATACCCAAACAAGCTCAATTATCGTGCAACCGTCATCTGTGTTTTACGAATATTAATTGCAGGCTAGTGCCAAATATAGCAAAAAATTAACATCACACTATTTATATGGAAATTGGGTTGACGGTAGCGAGTTCTGTTGCTGCA
>ATSW01057206.1:0-17063 GCA_000444245.1 Botryllus schlosseri | reverse complement strand
ATAAATTATAGAGTATTTTCGAGAATTTAATTAATTCTTGAAAATGTTCTTCGAGCTTTGTGATTCAAATGTCTCTAGTAGCCTACAGGGTCACCAACGCGGACCAAATGAGTCGCCCGCGGTCGCTGTATCAAATATCCAAATAAGAGATTTGAAAGTTGAAGCTGGTTTCACATGAGCAGCAGTTGAACATGGGTCGGCCGACCCCAAGGAACATACGAACGCCGTCGCTCGGGGCATTGCTTGTCTTCGCCCACGCGGCGGCTCTACGGGAATCTATGGTTAATATTCCCGCGGAGATTGGCGCTTCGGCGCGCACTGCAGCAACGCAACTGAACCCGGAGGAGCTGTTGTGAGTCCCGGCGAGTGAGCGATTTTTGTTCTTGGTAAGGGGCGGAAACCTGGCCCAGTGTTCTGATTGTCTTACTCTAAGTGAATAAATCCAACTGAACACGGATAAACGGCGGAAGTAATTGGTAACCCGTCGGTCGTCGCAATAATCAGTCGACACTACACAAGAAGAAGCTTTTTGTTTCAAAACGGTTGGTGACCCCGGCTCCAGTAGATAGCTGGGTTTGAAATGCATACCTCTTCCCCTCAAGAAAAAAACATGCATAGGCTATTTTATGGGAGCCGGAATTTTGGAGCCGGTCATTACCGCACCACGATCCCACAACACACCAAAAGACATATGCAGTTTCGGCCTTCTCGCAACTCCACGGGATGTGATACCAAAGAAATACCTTGGCTGAAACTTAGGGTATTCGTCCATTGTCAATAGCCGCGCAGGGTGGGCGTGACTAATAACTCATGTCCTTCTAATCTGGGCACACAATGCAAATGCCACCCGGCACATCCACAAAGGAATAAAGCTATGACAATTTGTGTGTGCGTCTCACGAAATATATTCTTTTAGTCTGCTGCGTTTGGGCGAGTACAATATCTTTGGAATATACAACAGACTGGAGGTCGCGAATTAGCCACATACAATAAAGTAAATATAACAACATACCAGATGCTATGATTATGAATTACGTGCCCCAGCTCTACAGGTTAATCTGACAATCGGACCTGAGAGAGGTTATAAATGAATAGTAATATAATGCAATTACCAATATTATTGACGAAATTCAGTTTTGACAATTGACCAACGGTTGGACAGGGGGACGAATTGTTGTTCTGGCTGAATTGGCTGAATTTTTGATTCTAGCTACTACAACGAACTGTGAAATAATGATTGACGCCCGTTTCAAGTAGTTATATGAGATTAAGATATAGTGCACATGAAAATTCTGCCTTCAACTTAATACATATACTGCGAGCTGCTGTTACGAGAAACGGCTAAGCACGGTTCAGTTATGATATATATCAGCAGCTGTTTATTTGTAATGCTTCGTTGTGGAAACTGCAATGTTTTATTCGACGAGAACAAAATTCCGAATCTTCGTCAGGTGCACGTGCGTACGTAGGCCTCCTGCTCGCCAAGCAGCAACGGTAAATTGCGTTTAACTAAGCACAACCGAACATCAATACATAAGTTACTATTTGAAACTATAGGCAGAGAGGTGATCAATATCCTGCTGCGAGGTAGGGGCTTCTGTAGTGTGTTGATAACCTGATATACATCACGGGGTTGTTCCCACGATCACACTACAATGTCCATCGCATGTCTGTTTACTATGTGTGGATACTTCTTACGCAATGACGAGCGGAGCTATTACGTCTGACGTAATAATGAGTCAGTGGCGTTGAAAACAGACGTTTGTACTGTCGCTAACGTGGTACATTAGGCCTATCTCATTCTTGTTCACGAATATTCAGTTTATGTCATAGTCCTTGTACAAACAAAAAGTAATCGTTCTTTCACAAAAAATCGATTAGATATGGGAAGTAGTCGATTACGATTACGATTACTTCGGATTTTTTTCGAATGTAATCGATTACGATTACTTCAAAATGCTGTAATCGTCGTAATCGATTACGATTACTAATCGCGATTACCCCATGTCTGCTTGGCATTCGCATACTTGATTCCTCTAATCACATCTGGCAAATATCAAACGGTAGAGCCTTATACGGCCGACGCTATTGTTACGTCTTTACTTGGCCACAATTAAGTCGAAGCAACAGAGAGGTCATTCAAGCAGATTGTATGACGCCACCATTTAATTACTGCCGTCTCCCGAATATAGGACTTAATGATTTCCTCCAATCTGAATTTCAGATTTTGGCGAGAGGAAATGAGGCAACCGTGATTTAACGTAAGCTTAAACTCGGTAAAATGGTTAGATCGCATCTATATAGAAAATATATTATATATTTGAAGTAACCATAGTTTAACATGAGGCATCAGTGCATGCATGCTATATATATCGGCATATCAGGAATCATAAACAGGACATCGGACTGGTGTAAATTGAAAATTGGTGATAATATACTCTAGATGCCAAATAGCAACAACAGCAATAACTGTGCTCCAGCGAGACTTACGTGTGGGGGTTACGCTTTAGAAGACCACGCAGTCTACCAAGGAGCAGAGTCTCATACCGGATTTATGCATGCATAGATTGAGCTCATATTAGCAGATAGCCTTTGAATAGGGGCCAGTGCGCCAGATCTCAGTGTAGTTGCTAATTAACAACAATGTAGAAGTGTCTATAGACGTGTAGTTCGGAAATAATAACAGTTAGTGTAAGAAGATAATTATAGTCTAATCTTATTTATATGATAAAAATCTAAAATATTCACAGTGCGAACACCCCTATCCGGTTTCAGTCATACTTGCGCAAAAGAGCAACAAGATTTAAGGATATTTTTTGACTTTTAAACATAAATCGACTGATGCAGAAAGCATTGTAATTGAAAAATATACCAGCAATAATATCACAATTGTCGGCATTTTAT
The DNA here is from genome assembly GCA_000444245.1 of Botryllus schlosseri. Classification (NCBI taxonomy): domain Eukaryota; kingdom Metazoa; phylum Chordata; class Ascidiacea; order Stolidobranchia; family Styelidae; genus Botryllus; species Botryllus schlosseri. The sequence continues at coordinate 14,159 of ATSW01057206.1, read as the reverse complement.
AACGTGTTGTGAACGTTTCAAAGTCTATCTATTGCTATAATCGTTGTGCAAATGGATGGAGACAGAGGTTTCTTTATAAGCAAATATGCATTGCCTGCCACCTGAATTTTCTGTCTGAGATTCCGTAACATTCCATAACGCGGATGCGATGCGCGAAGTCGTATCCGCGTCATTTTCCAATCGCAATCCCCGTAACAACCGTCATTGACACTCATTACAAAGGCGTACGCATGAGATAATCGTGTTTAACATTCCTATTCCTAATAACCCGCATCACTCATACACAGTCGTCTGCTCACTTCCACGGTATACATCACAGTAAATGTCAATCTAGCACCTTCTCGACCTTCTCGTACAAAAGGCGCAGTGTACGCACTGGTTCATGAAGTCAATATCTATTAAAGCAGGGCCTTAAACGCATACATTTTTATACTTGACAACGACATTGATATGAGGCCTATATTTCCATAACAAATCTATCGTTTTATATTATTCAAAGTTTGGTTTCAACTAATTTTGTGTTAGCCATTGTGACTTATATGAACCTGTATCAAGAGTAATCTTTTACCGCAACCAGATCGCCGTTTGATCGCAGGTAATAGCTTTGATATAAATAATTGCTGGTTATGTATGTTTAGATCTTCGATATTGGTCGCATATGGTAATAGTTAGTTGCAGCTGTCTGGATTGAGATGTGAATTACATAATTGGAACTAAGGCTAAGTTAGTTCAAGCCAGTGAAGCTTCATCCGTTGCTACTATTTAGCATCGTATGCAATATACCTACACCAATTGACTACACAGCTCTATGTTGGGGTACCATACGTTCACTTTTTTCAATAAATTGAAAGTTTCCTCGGAGGACGCCTAACTGTCTTATGTTTTGGAAATTTTTTTCGTCAACACCACAGACACATCGTAAAAATGCGGGTAATTTGGGAGTCAGGTCAAATGGATGACCTTTTTATTAGTCAGCACTGCTGGTACTTTTGGTCGAGCAATTTTAAATTCATCGATTTTCTTTTCCGGTATCACAGCTTTCGGAGTTTTTAAAAAGTGTCATCTTTTTCGGAACTCAAAACATGGTAAACATATATGTAATACTGCTCGCACTTGGCGTCGCAGTACTTCCAGATATCCGCACACCTTTATTTATATTTCCACCAGTTCGTGATATTTGATACTTTTCGACAGAAATTATTATGTCTATACTTATGAAAGTCAAGCTACATTACTGATGCCGTTTGTGGAGGCGAACCAAGTTGCAGGTAAGAGTCGTCGTAAGAGTCTCAGACCAGATTTGGATATACGATTTTTACTAAAGTGGATTTGGATACAATTACTTGTTGAAGATGTATCTTAAGACGAAACAATAGTTAATGCGGTTTTGAATACGTATATAAGGTGAAATAGCGATTTATGAGATTCGCCAAAACTATTTGAACTCGACGTAGAGGGAGATAAGTTGTAAAAGTACAGGGGTGAGTCATGAGTCATAGTTTCGTATTCTTCATTATTTATTCGCCCATAGCAACCGTCAAAATTACAGGATGCAATTTCGCGACAATAGAGGCAATTTGAAGTCTATACTCCATCACAGTGACACCGAGCCCCAAGCTTGTCCCAGTTCCGTGTACACAGCAAAATAAATTAGACTTCGAAGCAATCAACGTCAGTCAACCTCTAGTTGTTGTTGTCAAAATTATCAATCTCTCTTCGACCTCTCTATTCCTACAGTAACTTGTATATGCAACATTTATCCAATCGCATCGTTAATTGGAGGCCGTACTGTGTACTGTTTATGTGGCGTACATCGCGTCAAGTTTGCTTTCGGATAAAATGAGGGGAACATCGAATCGTTTTAGAGACCCCCAGTTGCCGATTTAAAGGAATCAATCTCAGATTCTAAAACTGCTAGATTGAATATTATTTTCAAACCTGGACAGGTTATTGTCAGATATAACCTAGAATGTCAAGAACTATCGATAATAATGCAATCATTGAATTTAGGAATCGAATTTGAAAACAAACATTAAATCCATATTGCTACCATATAATATAACGATATTTTAGGTCAGTGTTTCTTAATCATATTAGCTCTCGTACTATTTGAGCTCCCAAGAAAAGTTCTCGTAGCCACTCTCCATTTTCAACACAACATTTCATGGTGCGTGGTGCCTGTATTAAAATCAAAAAGACCAATCACATAGAGCGAGGAAAATTGTTGAGTTGAATAAATCGACGCAGAAAACATTTTTTGCGAAATAATATTCGACTCTAGATAGCGTGTGCCGACAGGCCTAATTCAAAAATGCATGGCGTACCCTTTGATTTGGTTCTGCGTCCACGGGCACATGGTAAAGAACCCATGTTTAACGTGATCGCTTATAAAATCGTAAGCAAATACTTTACTGAACTGTTTCATGACGTACATTAATCAACTTAACCAGAGGTAATCGACAAGGAAAATTGATTAAACGATGATGCTGGTTGGTTTTCCTCAATTCTACTAATTATCGCTAATACAATTATTCGAACTTTCGTTAATATCAGACCAGATTGATGGACACAATGACCGCAGGGCTTACATTGATCAGTCAGGCGCGTTACAGTTATGATTTTCAATAATCGAGGGGAAGTCGTACCGTTCTATATAAGTCAATATTAGTTGTGATTTGTTGTTTGTCCCCCATAGTGATCACAGCAAATGTGTGCACTGATATGTATTGCGCAATGAGATTGTGTTTAAGCTAGATTAGCAACCGTAGATTCAAAGTACGTAATAAATATTGCCGTGCTTCATTTTACCGTCAAGTATAGGCCACGTTCGGTTTCAATTTTAAGTAATATATCATTTTAATTATTTTAGAATAACAATTTACATTTCTTCACAGAGCGGTACGAATATTCTGCCTCCGCATATTTGCGGAAGAAACGTTAACAGGGCCATAAAGAAATGGACAACTACCACAAATTGACTATAAAATACCGAAATACTGAGATCAACTCCAACATATTTACCTACTTTTTCTTGCTGGTCTGTCTCCCCATATTTCATGCCGCGCCAATGCCAAACACGGTGGGATTTAACGCAACCAACTCATTCGACATAAAGGATCAGGAATATCGTATTGAATTACCATTTTCGATAAGGTTGTTTGGTGACGGGCAATTTTCTGCAGTGTATGTAAGTACAAAATGTTGCAGGTGCAGTGGTGCCTTTGACGAAATTGCTCATTTTGTAGATAAACTCCGTCGGTGGTGTGAGCTTCGGCGCGGGTGCTATTCCAAACACAAGACTTGATTTGATAAAGACGAAAGTGATCATTTTCGCGCCTCTGCTGTTAATGCCTGATGTGGAAGGTGCGTTCCACCCTTTAGATATACTAATGAACATAGATTGATGTGCTGGTCATATTAATACTGAAAATGTAAGAGAGACTGGTGTAGATAAATTGTGCATTGTTTTAGCGTTTTAAGACGCTAGTCAGATATAGATATAGCCCGAGCAGCGGCTAGGCTTCTTAGTAGTTGTGTATAGAGGAAAATAGCTGGGAAATATATGTGTGTTGTTGTTGGTAGCATTCATGGTCTTTGTCGATCACAAAGGTCGTTTACAACATGTCGACATTCCCTATTTATGATTTCGTTGCTGCCGACGTAGCACGGCCCACTTCTAGGCTTTTGAAAGGCACCGCTTACACGGTTGAGAAGGCGAGAAGGAGCCTAGATAAACCTCCTACAGTTAGGTAAGGAATTTTGGACCCCCGACCCATTGGTATTGCAACTGTGGACTATACCAATACGCCAGTGGTTCTCAACCTTTGTGTCTTCGCGGACCCCTTTTGAATCGTCACGAACCCCCTCGGACCCCCCAAGTTTAAGATCAAATTTATTGTGCCACCGTTATCTGCCTGCTTCAAACATTAACTGTAAGCTGGTGACAAACAACAACAAAATGTCTTTTCCTGAAAATCACATCATACTATTTATGCACGAGTGCCGAAAATAGATTTCCTGAAATATGGGGGGCGGCAAATTGACCCGTAACGCTTCCGATGACGCATTTGGATATGATCGCAACCTATATGGCACCAAAATGGAGAATATATTTTTATTGAACATCCAGCCTAGTCATTTCTATCAAGCAGCTGACCTTGAAGGTATTCCGGAATGGTGGTTATGTACATCACAGGAGAAAATGACTTAATGCAAACATTTCGAAGTGACCCTGATGGACCTTAGTACTTCCACAAACCACCACAACAACATGACAATTCTGTTGACATTTTAGCAGCTATGATTACCTAATTTAAAGAAATACAAATTTAGTTATCAAACGTTTTGCAAATTTAGAGGTTTCGCGGACCCCCGGTTACGAACCACTGCCTTACGCTATATCGCCACATGGAAAATATATAATAATCGCGAAGCCCGAACATTTTTGTACCGTGCTTGAAGTAATCTGTAGTTTCATGCGATCAAATCGTTTCCATAACAAGTATATCAAAACTCCGAAAGGAAGCCCACGATTTTATCGCGTATATATCGTCCGTTGTTGTTATTTGTGGTATTCGTGGTGTTTGCAGACTGCAATGGTCATTGAAACCAAGCTGATATTTGTTATTTTCAATCCTGTAACTGCCGACTTGTAGCATGGCCCACTTCTTCGCTTCTGTATGACACCGCTTACGCGGGTGACATGGCGGGGAGGAGCCTAGATAAACCTCCAACACTTGGGTAGGAATTCTGCAGTCGACCTCGGTCGGATTCGAACCCATAACCTATTGGTGTTGTAGCTACGGATTATACCACTAAGCCAGGGGTGGGCAAACTTTTGAGCTCGCGGGCCGCATTCAACATCTGAATCCATTCGCGGGCCGCACTATATAAAATTGAGATTATAAACCAAAACGCATTATTGGTGTTTGATTATATAGTGAGGACATGAAGATATTATATATGCCAATTTAAAACAAACCAAAGATTGCTTTGATGATATCGTACACACGTCAGAAATAGTGACTAGATTTCATAGGCTGGCCGACCTCAATAACCAATTTGTCAAAACTATAGTAGAGATGATAGTCGGTTATCCCGAATCTTAGAACAAGATTGAAATTTAAATCTGTGAAGAGCGATCTGTTCATAGATTTAGTAATTCCGCTTTCGGTTCAGTTCCAGGCCACACAACGCTGACAGCATCATAACCATGGTAGCTTCAAACACGCTTCTACCATATGTGTAGATAAAATATAAATACCCTAATTCTACGCATACAGAGAACGAATCTACCAAATTAAGACACGCGCGAATCATTTTTATAAGCACATCACTGAAATGATTAAAACTGGAGTTGCCAATCTGAAATCACAGTCTTGAGTCGTGATCCGAATTATGTCAATGTCGTTTAGTATTTCTGTGATGTTTAGCAGAAACCCTTCAAACTTCGTGGGCCTCGAGATCGGGCTGTCGCGCCAGAAATTGAATATAAGAAACAATATAGTAAGTATTTAACTTAGAACAGTTGTTCTTTTTAAGACACGCCCCCCTTATGATGGTGAAAGATTTCGCGCCCCACTTGTCGTCATATCACGAAACGTGACATACTCGGATGCTAGCAAACATAGCCGATAGTTTGCTGGCATGGAAGGTTACGACTGTGGATGAGAGATTTTTAAATATGAAATTCAGACTAAATACAGAGCAATAACTATGAATTATATGTAAATCGCGCGAAGCGCGAAAAAATTCAGTTGAGCTCAGCTTCGCAACCCCCTTCAGATGTTTTCACTCCGCGCCCACCCCAATTTGAGAACCACTGCCTTAGAATTATCATGGTGAAATATACTAAGAAAAAATTTAATCAAGTCCCTGCATTAATTCGATTTTTAGTAAGCTTTTTATCAATATTTTTTTAATCTGTTCTTTAGACCCGCACAGAACGGTGTTGCGGGCCGCATGCGGCCCGCGGGCCGTAGTTTGCCCACCCCTGCACTAAGCTATCTCGCCACACATATCTTCCGCGTACGTTCTCTCAAATTGTTAATGTCGGGTGTCGTATCAGTTGATTGCGTCTCAATGCATCCGCGATAAAACATTAGTGTGATAAATATCCTGTCCATCTAATATTTTAATCGTGAATATGCCTATCATGGTGCCCTCCTAACACCTACCAGAAACTGCGTTATGACCTGCTCGGACGCCCGCATTACTTATTTCGCGTCATTTATGGCGATTTTCAGTTGACCTTGTCCATTAGCCTAGCTGGCAAAGCGGTAAAGGAGGACGAATTACTAAAAAGGAGGACATTTAGGCGTCCTCGGAGGACATTTTCGATGTCCTGAAAAAGGAGGACGAATCCTCCTTAAGGAGGACATATATGGTAACCCTACGTTTGGAGACGGCCCGTTAAAAATCTATTGTTTCTTAGTGAGTTGGGCTGGGCATAACGATTCGAAAATTCGAATCCTAATCGAGTGTCAATTTTGATGATTCGAGCCGAGTAGCGAGAGGCTATGTTTCGAGTTCCGAAATTATTCGCCTCTTATTATTATTTTGCGACAGTTATCGGTTCAATACCTTATTCTCACACAAGGCGCTTTGAAATCTCAATGCAATATAGCATATTATTTAAAATATGAAACGACATTTCGGTGTATCGTATAGTTTTCGCACTGCAGTAGGCTATATCAGATCGCCACGACAAGTTACTGCCAACAACTTGGAAATATCTGTGATTATTTCATATTCACGCCGTGGTCATATATAGAGTACCTACTTGGACAATTCAAATCTTCATTAGTGGTATGTCGTATCTGAATACCTGCTTGTAATCGAATCACACAGGCATTCGATCTTGCCCAGGAATGAGATGTCAACTCTCGCATCACACAAAACTATTTCAACGATGTCACTATACAAAACTACAGATGAAATTATAACAAAATGATCTTATCTATTCATTATATGCAGCCGAAATTCAAATTCAATATCTATTCACCGACGAAAAACGAGCCGCATTACAAGAGAAGTTTCGCCGAAGAACGGGTGCTTTAACGTTTGTCGTAGAGAACGCAGTCTTACTGACATGGATAGAGCCTATGGTAATCGCCTTGTTCAGGTGGAAATCATTCTCTGGTCACAAATGTTATTGTAACATTCACAGGGTAACGCGTACCGCCTGTACATTGCGACGGGTATTAATGAAAGAACGTACGTTTTGTACGATTTCGACAATGTGACGCGGGTAGACGACGCATTTGGATACGCGTTGGTACGTATGGGCGTTATTACGTCAAAATGCCGTACAGTACGGCGCGTTATAATTTGCAGTCTGGCGTGTTTGCGATTGAAGACGGCTCCATTTTGTGTCCGGTGGAGTTGGAGGGTTCCGGAACGCCGGCAATACGGAATGTGTCGAACTTTCATTTGAGAGTGGATTTGCCGCTAGCATGCGATTCATTCAGTAAGTTCGATCCACACTTTGATGGTACTTGGGCTAAATGATTTTTTTACAATACCATATTGAATTGATGCTTCGTGGCCTAAATCTAGCCCCAAATCTGGCAATGTGGAGTATAATCTACCAAACGACTCCAATGTCGATACAGTGAAAAAGTCACATGGATCCGATCCTCCTCGATAAGATCGAAAATCCCGATCTAAGCCGGATTTCTTTCCACATTTATAGTAATTTGAAATTGCGGATCTCCAAAATACTGTTTACATTGGCCAATGAACGCTTAACATTTAATGTTACGTGCTCACAGTGTAATGTATCCTTGACAAGATGCCACGGGCTGCGTCGAGATGAGATGTAGTAATATGATGGTATAAAAAGAATTGAAACTTTGCGAGTAAGAAAACCAGTAGGAGAAGATTCGGAACGTTACACCCATCCGGATACGGCTCTCCAAGAAAAAAATCATGTCCTATTGCAAAAACGGATTCATATACGACTATAATTCAAATAAAAAAGCAGGATCCTCTACATATCAGACGATGGTATGGTCCCTATTGCGATAGGGGAAGGGTTGGCTTATGAGGTAAACAGGTAACACTAAAACAACACCTTGAAATTCTAGATTAGTCCATCTATCATAACATTTGTCAATTGTTGTCGTTAGCATAGCGTCGCATCATTTTACAATTTTATCCGTCATAACTAAGAGTATTTGAGAATAGCTCAACCCCAATCAAAATGTAGTAAAAAAATTGGTCAATACTGCAGTTACCTCAGATTTCCGTCGTAATTTTTAACCTGGTCCTGAGACTCATAAATAGCGACCCCATTGGAATACGATGTCAAGATCACGAATTTTTACATGAATCACGAGCCTATTCAATGTTGAGTTATTATTATATGGATTACATGCAGTCACTATGGCTTGGAATCACAAGCTCGCTATTTAGTCAAGTACATCGATATCAAGCGGTTGATTTATCTTAAGATAATCGGATTCTAGTTATTTCGAGTAATTACATCGGATGTTCTAAATATAAAACGCTCTTTTTGCTGCTGAGATACCTGTTTACCTATGTTCAAAAGTCTTGAAGCACCGATGAAAGATGTGGGGGAAATTTTGTAGTAATTTCAACTAGACCATTTTACTGGTTAATTTTACTGCAATTTGACGTCATGCTCTAATATTGAAAATGTAAGAGGTAAATGGTTCCGCATGAATAGCGCACCGACGAGTATAATATAAGTTAATGATATGCCGGCTGGCCTAAAGATATTATTTTCAGTAATAATACTGTATTAATCTGGCACCGAAACCTCTAATTACGATCTTAGAACAATCATTTGAAATTTATAGTCCTATAAAATTCTACTTCAACCAAGAGAAAAGTTGTTCAACTGTCAAATGTGGAAACCTTACCGACTTATCTAGACAAATTGCCTATTAATATTGGGCCAAGATGTCCAGAATAAGATCAGACGCCAACGCGCATATTTGCTGCCTATTCGCACTTTTGTGTCGTATCGAAAGCCACCATCTTGATCAGGGATTCGGAACATTTGGTTTAATCCGGGCAATAAAATATAGTTAACCTGACATTTGACCCTGTCGTCTAAGCTGCAATCACATTTAGAAGGATTCCAAGCAGTGTCAGATTATATCGATGCCTTTTCCAAATACTAAGATTTCTTCCGCGAATTTAATGGAGTTAAATACGCAACATCCATTTACGTACAAGAAAATTGTTGAACTTGACGAACTTATAATTCGCGTAAATGAAAGTTAATCTGCTCAAGCTTATGAGATGCGTTTCCTTGCATGTTGCACAATATTGACTGACGAGAAAATGGGAAAAGCGATTGACGTGATATGGCAGCGATTCTTCGACCTTTTAGCCCGTGATCCAAATCTCAGTTTTATTGGCATCTCGCGACCCAAGCCTTACACGTGAAAAATAATACATTTTATATTTTATATGTTTTCTACGGGCATGTATGATATAGCGACAGCAAATTACAAGGATGGGACTATTAGGTGCCGACCATTTCGACGACCTGTCATATCAATTCCAAAGGTTTTGGACAACCAGCAACGGTCACTGTCCATTTGGACCAAGGTTTTTTGTCGTCTCCGATCTTTTTCGTATCGCACATGCCCAGCCGCATGTTGGCCAAAACTTCATATCTTCATGTTTACTGGCGGTGATGGGGATGGCCTTGAAATACCTGTGTTTCACATTTCCGCGCTCGCTCGTTGCACACCCCGACATTAGAGCATCCCAACGGTCTCCGAAAGTGTTTTCCAGAGAAATCAATGTCGCACAAATCTTATCATGAATTCAAACCAATTTGTGTAATGCAAGGGTCGGCACATTTTCATGATGGAGCCGTAATGTAAAAGCCGTAATGTAGACTTTTCTATGTATCTCGCTTATTGGCTATAGTACAGACTTGGACAACTGGAAAATGTTCAGCTTTTCCGAATTAGATTAGAATTAGAATTAGAGTTACACAGTTTTTCCAAATTACATCAAAACTAGAATTAGAGCTACACGGATTTTTCCAGATTAGATTTGAATTAGAATTAGAGCTACACAGTTGTTTCCAAATTAAATTAAAATTAGAATTAGAATTACTGAATTCACGAAATCTTGGAAATTGAACGAAATTGGGAATAAGAAATGAATACAGCAAAAATCAAGTTCAGTTCACATCTAATTACAGTGCATTCCCTTACGCATGAGAATGGTTAACGTATGTCAGTGTTGGGATGACTCGACTCGAGTCACCTTTTTCGCATGACTTGACCTGTCTCTAGTCACTTTGCCAAAATGACTTGACTTGACTTGACGTTTCAAAAATGCATATTGACTCGTGACTCGGAGAAAAATTTACCGGTCAATTTCAAGTTATCAAGTAATTTGTGTCGATAAAAATCGCTGTATCTTTCATATGTTCGGATTGTTCTCGATACGCTGGTGTGACCTGTGAGAGCGACCAAAGTCATTTATTCAATGATTTCCCATTTTACTGAACCTCCATGTCCTATCACAAATAAATTGACCGCATGCGAAGTGATTGGACCTTACAGCGTACGTTTTCGTTAACGTAAGAAAGCAGTATAATAGCAAAGTATCCATCTCTGTGCTAAAGACTATGGTCATTGGTGCCCGGTGCTTAACATAACGTTTAACCAAACCTCTTGCATGATTTAAATTAAATCTGAAGCAATAATCTTATTTTTTTCTTGATATAGTTGAGAGCGTGGAATTGAACAAGCTTGTGTTAACTATCTCTGTTTCTTCGCTGCTGTGCTGCTTGTGATCGAAACTAGAATGATGTTCGCAGACTACCAGCTACTATGCCTGCATGACTATTCGTCACACTAACTACTATGATTGTGCTTTCATTTAAGTAATGCGATGGCGGCTTGGCACTGGATTTTTACTGTGCGAGAAGGATATTCTTGGTAACTCGCTGCAAAATGCGGCGGACGAATAGGCATTTTCAGGAGAACAATAAATTAGATTACAATTAAAATTATAACGTAGGAGCATTTCACAAATTACATTAGGATTAGAATCAGAGCATATGATCAATTCACAAATTAGATTAGAATTAGAGCATGGAAACATTTTACAAATTAGATAAGAATTAGATTTCTAGCATCTTGCTCAAATTTAGTGAAATTATCTAGTTGTCCAAGTCTGCCATAGTAGGCTACCCGGCACGCTGACTTCGGATTTGCACAAATTATATCAACAACCTATTTCTAGATTTCGGACATTATCAACTCGTTAAAGCTGTATGCAATGCAACTGGTATATGAAGTGTTAAAATTTGTTTACTGTCTTTTAGGATGGACAGCAATATGGTTTGGCTCATTGTACTTCAGGGGTTGTTAAACTGTGGGGCGTGAAAGTGAGGCGATAACTGTTTGCAGATCAGACTTTATAACCAGGAACGTAATTGCCTCACCAATACCGTCCAATTGGGAGGCCAAGCTTGCGCTGCATGAGATTACGTGTAACTAGATATATTGTTCTTATTATAGCCTCGCAAAAAAAAACGCTCAAAATGAATAAAAAAAGGCGTAGTATATTAAAAATAAGTCCAATTTTATTCGCTATTCTGGGAAAACGGTATATTCCTATAGTGTCGCGTTACGCCACTTGGGTGCTTCATTCAAAGTCAGGGGTTTTCTACCTGGGGATTAGGGCCGCTCGGGGTCGTTTGCCATTTTCTGGAGATCGCTGAACGCGATCAGCTTCTAAAATAGGTCAGCGTTTTTAGGAGGCTGACAAATTGCTGTTTGGCCTATTATCATAGCCGACAATGCCTAATTTAAAACTTGTCTGCTACGATCATTAAGAAAACTATAAGGCAGCGAAAACAGCAGGAAAATAGGGCAACGAGAAGTCTGTTGCAAACCAAATGAGAATACCAACCCTAGCATAGAGATCACCAGAGCTTCAGTCAGAGACGGCCCAATAGTCTATAGTTATCATGTTCAAACTCCACACCGGTATACATTGGATAGACGAAGAATTGCTAGTGTTGCGTCACATTGACACTATAATGAGCACTAAAGAGTATCCGGATTTCGCGCCACGAAAATAAAATTCGTCAGTGATATTAGTAGTTGTACATATTACTATCAAACCTTTAACTTGTGATCAGATTTACCAGTAGAATTGAATATTGATGGAGGGGGTGCTTCCAAACACTTAGGGCAAGTTATAACTGATCATGGATCTACGGTGGGCCAATTGTTATTAGTCCCTTTTTTGCGTGCTGTTGTTTACTAACCTCCCATAAGGATTGTCGGTGTAATGGAAAGATATTGGAATCGCCCAAACTTACCAGAAATAAATTGCTTTCGTGAGGGGAACACGATTCCAAGTTGGTATTTCTGTATGGGGCGCATATGGGTGGCGAGATAGCGCAGTGGTATAATCCTCAGTTGCAACACCAATGGGTTGCGAGTTCGAGTCCGACCGAGGTCGACTCCAGAATTTCTACCAATGTGTTGGAGGTTTATCTTGGCTCCTCCTCGCCATCTCATCCGCTTATGCGGTGTCTTATAGAAGCCAGAAGTTGGTCGTGCTACAAGTCCATAGCTACGGAATAAAACTGAATAAAATCGGCCTGGTGTAAATGACCATAGTAGTCGACAAACACCATGAACACCACACAACAACAATATGGGTCGCATCATTTCCATCTCTTGTTCGCATATGTACTGAAGGGCTCAGATTGCAAATGCGCTACTATGTTAAAATTGAAAAATGAAGTCGCATTGAATCGCGCGCTTCGCAAAGAAAACTTAAAGATTAATTAAAATCTCTCAAAAATTTGGGAGGTAATTCGCAAATTCAATTCGCAGGTCGACGGCCGCCAACACATACTACTTGAATTACGTATCGACGGCCGCACAAATTCCCTTCAACGGCCGCAGGTTGGCCCTGCCCTATATTAAAGGCCGTAGGTGAAGTTCTAGCTCGTGGACTTATAATGTATATGGAATTATCGAAAGTTATGTGACATGAATCGGAATAAAGTATCGGTCGTGAAGGGTTTAAATCTAAGCCGCGACAAAGTTCTATCACAATCTTAGATGTGGAACCAGACGGATAGTTGACATTAGCTAAAATTTGCCGTAATAATTGCAGTTATCATATTATTAAAAAATTTCATGGCTATTCGCGTCACCTTTGCTACCAATCATGAAGTTGGAGGTGCAGACAAGTTGTGACAACTATAAAATCGGATCATATATATACACCCGCCGCTCTTTTAATACGTAATTCCACTTGATGGCACAGAATGGTCTGCCTTACATTTGACTGTGTGATTGCCTTTGTTAAGAATTGTGTAGTTAGTTGCATGGGCCACTAGACATGCCGGTTCGAAAGAGCGAGAGAGAGAGAGAGAGAGAGGAGGGAGAGAGAGAGAGATTTGGCGTTTAATCTGGGGAAGTTAAATCGTCGACATCACCCTCACGTTTGCACCGGTATTGTCGGTCAACGGGTCACCAGAATGTCGGATTAGGAAAATAGTGTATCGGAAGAAGGAAGATATAGAAATCCCGATTTGAGTGTTCGCAACCTTTCGCACGATAAGAGCGTAAAATTTTGTTTAATATGTCGTTTTATCATTAAATTATATAGCACCAATTTCCAGCATTTATTTCGCTAGATAGTATATTTTTCTACTCGGAGTCTCATGTTCAAAAGTACGCCAGAAAGCACAGATTTACGGATTATGCATTGTAAATATTCCGTTGGAGACATTGCATTGATACCGATCACTTTGACATTGAAGTTTTGTAATAACTCATGTGTCATAAAACGAGATATGCAGCCTACTGCAACTGATTGTGTGTGCCTCGTTTATATCTTACGTGTCAGAAAAAAAAAGTATCATGTGAACATTGAAAATGAATTTTTTGGAAATGGGTCGTGAGGCGTTTATAGAACTGATAGTTGTGTTGCGGTCTAAACATGTGTTTCAGGATGCATGTACCAGTGTTGGGATCAAGTCACTACCTTCGAGTCACGAGTCATTTCGAGTCATTGCACATTTTGACTCGAGTCAAGTCAAGTCAATCGATTTTCAAAGATGACTCGAGTCAAGTCAAGTCAGTCGATTTTTGGAGGTGACTCGAGTCAAGTCGAGTCAAGTCAAGTCAAGT